>PQXP01000199.1:0-46678 GCA_002973495.1 Apiotrichum akiyoshidainum
CGGGGTCGGGACGGGGACGACGGGGGCGCGCGTGGGACGAGATCGTGGGCTGGCGGAGCCGTGGGCTCTGTGGGCGTGTTGAGAGGTAGTGCTTGCGGGGGATATGCAGCGGGGGTGGTGGCTGTTAGCTAGACTTGTGAGTGCTAGCTGGGGGTTGTGGTAGCTGTTTGGGTACTCGTGTAAGAGTGATGGGGAGAGAGAGAGAAAGAGATGAGAAGAGTGGATGGGATGAGATGGGAGAGATGAAAGATGAAGATGAATCATTGTCCTGCGGGTCAGAGCGAGCATTGGCCACTGGCCTGCTGCTACCAGACACTGTGCGCGCGCTCACAGTGAGTGAATCCACATACAATGCTCCAGCTGAAATCCTGGCTTTTGATTTTAGATCCCGTTGGCCCCCTCCACGTGCGGTGCCTGAATACCACCGTGGGACAGCTGCCCGCGTGCACCTCCACCCTCCCCTCCATTATATATCTAATCGATGCATATACACAAAGAAAGCACAGAGTGCGAGAACTGATCTAACTCTACTTTCAATTTTGGAATGTCCGCGCCTCGGCCAGCGAGACGAATGGCGTGTGGGAGTGAGTGATGGGTAATGATATGGGCGGGGGCAGCTGGGATGGGGTGGTGTGGTGGGTGGGTGGCGAGATCTCGATGGGATAGGGGGATTCGATATGCGCGAATCCGTGAAATGTTGATGATAAAAGAAAGTGTCAATGGGAATAAGAGAGCAGAGCTTGGAGCTTAGCGGCTGGTAAAGTAGTCACCGCCAGCAGGGCCGCTGCCGCTGGCAGGGCTCTCAACATAAGTCGACTGAGTGAACGGGGGCTGTGCCTGCGCGTACTGCATCTGCATGCCAGCAACGACGGGGAGCGCGGCGTTGTTCAGCGTGGGCGTGTTGGGGCCCGGGGTGGTGGTGCCGCCGGCCGTCGTCCTGTCGAACAGGTCGGTAGACGAGTCGTGGCGCGAATGGAGGTGCGCACCAGTGGCAAACGCAAACGACGGGGGAGGACCGGCCTTCTTGGCCTCCTCGGAGAGCACGTCCTCCCACGGTACCTGGGTGTAGCGGGTAGGAAGAGCAGGAGCGGGGTCGGGGTCGCCAGCTCCGCCGGGGCCGTAAATCTCCAACTGGGAAAGCACCATCTTGAGCTGGCAGACCCATTTGTTGCGGCGCTGCACCTTGAGGGCACCAAGCTGCCAGTTGGACTTGTACTTGATGTCAGCCTTAAGGATCATCTTGCCCTGCTCGGGAATGTCCGCAACAGAGACGTCGAACGCAGGAAGAAAGTCGCGGCTGTTCTCCTTGCAGAAGAGGAGCATCTTTTGGCGGAGAGACTGGAGCTGCTCAAACGAAGTGTCGAACGCAACGTCAAAGGTGAATGTCTCCGACGTCGCGCCCGAACGGCGGACATTCTCAATGACCTTGGTCGTGAGGATGTTGTGGGCAATCCAGACAAACTTGCCGTCGGTGCGCTTGAACGAGGTGGACAGAAGCTCAACCTTGGCGACAGTGTACGAGTTGCCGTCAATGTCGACACGGTCTCCGACGTCGTACGGGTGCTTGACAAACACAAAGATGCAGGCGGCGAGAATCTCCTGGGTAGTGGTACCGATCATCCACGAGAGCGAGAGGACAAAGGTGGCACTGGAGCTGACCCAGGTGTTGAACTTTGAGTCGGCGGCTCCAGTCATGGAGATGATGATGAGAATGTCAATGACAAACACGAGCATGATGAGAATCTCGTCGAGGCGCTTGACGGCACCGTCCAGGTCGCGAATTGAAGCCTCGAGCGCCATACGCTCGCGGTGCAGCTCGAGGAGCGCAGCATCCATCTCGTCGCGGGTGGCATCGCCATTGCCGTCACGGTCGAAAGCGTTAAAGGCAACCTCGGCCTTTTCCTGATCGTAGCCAAAGCACGGGAGAATGTCGGCGATTGTAATGCAGTCGGCACCAGGGGAGCGGAACGAGTAGAAGAGACGGCGAGCAAGGGCCCTGGACTTGTTGGCAGAGGTAAGGGCAGCCTTGACCTTGTTGGCTGGCGAGTTGGTCTGCAGGACACTGGAGCCCGCCATCTCAGAGGCAACGTTGCCGAGAGCGGTGGTAGTGTTCTTTGCGGCAGACTTGAGTCCACGGAGGGCCTTGCGGACGACGACCTTGGGCATCTGAGCAGCCTTGGTGCGAACCGACATGCTGTCGGCATCGCCAAGATCAGTACCGGGGATGTTCTTGGACCGTATGTAGAGCGCAACAAGCGCGTCGGTCGCTTGCTTTTGTTCCCTGAGACGGTCGGCATAGGCGTCGCGGTGGAAGGCGAGGGCGATAAGCTGAATGACAGTCTTTTCAGCCATCAAAACAGCCATGCACACAATCATGGCGATGAGCAGCTTCTGAATCCAGTTGATGGCGGACGAGGAAGGCGAGTCGCTGCCGTTGTAGCTGTTGTTCTTGATGAGGGGGGTGTAGGAGATGTTGATAAAGATGGACCAGAGGAGGAACTTTGCGTACTTTCCGAGGTTGGCAACAACCGGGGTGTACTGCTTCATCGAGGGGACGACACTCGCAATGGTCTGGTGGAAGATGGAGGGGAAGATCATGAAAAAGGCCTTGGAGCCCCAGAGGGTTACCCAGACGACGGTAAGCCAGATGGACCACCAGCGAAGGTCGACGCCCCAGACACGGGTGTAGATGTCGTTCTCCTTGTCGGTGCGGACATAGTCGACGATTCCGGGAATCCAGAGAATAGCGACGACCGGGATAATAAAGAGCGCCCAACGGACAACGATGCCACGGTCCAAAAGCCACAGGTAGAAACGGCTAAAGGCGTTGGTGCCAGCATCGCCATCAGCAAAGCGCATTGCCTGGTTGTCGGCAGCGGCGGGATTGTACGCCTCAGCCTCGGCAAACGCGTCATAGGATTGACGGCGCGAGTGCGGAGTCACCGGTGTGGAAGCGCCCTTGCCCTTCTCGTTGTGGTAGTCGTGCGATGTCGAGTTGATCGTCGTGTGGGAGTGGGAGGGGGCGGGGTGGAAGCCGATAGTGCGCTTGTGCTCGGGAGTAGGGGTGGTCTCGCGGTCGTAAGCCGACTTGTCGTTGAGCGGAACCGTGGTAAACTGAGTGCTAGGAGGGTAGGACATTTGGTGGTGGTGGTGCTGCTGCTGCTGCTGGACCGGGGGGCCGGGAGGGTAGACTGTGAGCGTTAGCAAGTGTGGCGCGCAGTAGTAGCATGAATGGCAGCAGCATACCTTCAGGAGAACCCAGGTGGGTGCGCGAGTCGGCGGGGTTGGCAGGGGTGAGCTCGTAGTGGTCGTCCTCGCCGTCCGAGTTTGTGCTTCTGAGTGAGCTATAGGACCGGAAGTGGGTCGGCGTGGGGTGCTCCTTGGGGGAGGGGGACATTTTGGGTGAATTCAGTGACCAGCACTGAGGATGGGGAAAGTAACGAGGATGGAATGGGAAGAGAGAGCAAATGGAATGGAATGGGAAGTGAAGTGAAGTGAAGATGTGATGGAGATGAGGAGAGAGGAGACCGACAGGAGAGGGGGGTGGGGTGGGTGGGTGATATCAGGAATCGTAAGCCAAACAGGGCGATAACGGCATCCAAACCCTCGCTCGTCCGTCAGACGTTGGTTGTGTTGAAAAAATCAAATACAGGCCATTGTGTGGTGTTCCTGTTTCCTGTGCAAGGGTGGGTGGGTGGTGCAGGTGGGGGTGGCCTTCTCATGGACGCGCACCGAGATGCACTCGCAATGTGCAAAGCATGCCGTATCGCGCCCGCCGCCAACCGCCAGCAGCCGGTGCTCATGCATGCGAATAGCAAGCACTCTGCGCGCGCATAACAGACGTCCTCTTCACAAAGCCTCGTCCACGGTCAAGGGGTGCATGTTTGCAGTGAACGAGGGCCACCACCTCGAAAAAAAAAGAAGAAAAAAAACAGGCCTTTGGCCCAGAACAGAGCGCCACGCTGTGCCCCCCCTAGTTCCTCACCAAACACAACCACCCCTTTCTCGGTTCCCCAGACTCGGTCCTTACTCACTGTTGAATACCAGGATAGTCGGGGTCCCCGTAGCGGTCGAGGCTCGCACTGCGGCGAGCGTGAGGCTCGCGTTCCTGCTGCGTCAGTTTTAGTGACTGTCTCCAGCGCACCGCGGCGCAGGGCGGGTGTGGGAACAACGGTAGCGGCAGGACCATCACACGAGACCATCAGGCGACCATGGCCGTGTCTCCATCATCATCATGCACCGGGTGCCATCATGTCCACAAGGCCCTTGTGCCCCTTGCTTCTTTCCACCCGGGACGTCCGGATGGTCCGGCTCGCACGCCAAGCCGCAACCCGCGCAAGGCCATGCCCCAAACAGACGAGGGCCGCACACCACCGGAACGCTCTGACCCAGGGGACAAACGTCACTTGATGCCGACGCAGAGCGCAGCGCTGATGTAAATTACACCGCGCGGAAACTTTGCGCCATCGCCAGCGCCATTGCAGCCACCGACGCGCCGTGGCGCACCTACCAGGCCAGTCAGGAGCTGTATGTATCACGAGGCGGTGCTGGCCGGCAGACGCAGCAAGGCAGCGCGCGGCGAGCAGTGGGGCGACGGCGCTAGTGGCGAGTGGCGAGCAGGTCAGGTGCGCGAACAAGCATGTCGGCGGCTGACAGGTTCCGTACCAGTAACTCGACCAGCATGCAGGGAAGGAAAGGAAAGGAAAGCGCTTGGGGGGAGGGGCCACACTCGAGCACACTCACGGCTGACATGCAAGCTGGCGTCGTCGATATAATGGCAGAGAGGCGTCGTCTGCGGCGTATTGCGCGAGAAGGGGTTTGTTGTGGCGTGGCTGCAGTGTGCTGGTGTCGTGTTCTTTATATTCGGCTCGTTCTCAGATTAGATTGCGGGACGACAGCGAGCGACGAGGACGGAACGCAGAGACAGACGGGAAACAGGAACGGGGACGTGCGTGCGTTCGTGGGACGGTGGATGTCCGAGGTGGGTGGTGGTTCTCAAACCAGGGTCGGCACAGCGCGAGGCTGTTGCGCGAGGGGAAGAGACTGGTCGAGCGGGTCGAGCGCCACACTGCGCGGGCCGGGAGAGGACCGAGCGAGCGTCTGTGGAGTAGGAAGACACGGGAGTGGGTCTGGGTCGAGAGATGCGCGAGTGTCGAGCGAGAGTCGCAAATGTCGAGATGAGCGATGTACGGGGATTGACGACTCTGGAGAGGATCGACTTTGGAGGTGCGAGTGGCGATGTACTACTGGCTGCGATGTACTATGGTACTATGGGCTGCCAGCGACACAAATCGCGGGCTCCACCGGGGGCGTAAGGGGACAAGGCGGTTTGAGCAGACGTGCTTGGACCTTTGCAACAAATGTCTTTCGAGGGTGGCGTCTGTGAAGCTGAGAGCAAGTGGACGGTAGACGCGATACATTCAATGCATTGCAATGTATATACTGCACAAGACAAGGCATGCACAACACCCAGCCAAACGGGTCGACGTGCAGCGTGCGTGCCGGCCGGGGGGGGGTGCAGGCAGTCACAGCTGTGCGCACCACAGAGGGCGAAGGGACTGGAGTAGAGTCTGACCTCATAACCCCATTTCACAGTGACCCTGGGCACGACTCTGCCACTGCTCCACCCCACCACCACACCCGCATCAAAGGCCCCAGGGCTGCATGGACTGTACACTTCTACTATCCATGCACGCACACTTCCGCCAGTGCGTACAGTGCGCAGTGCGCTGCCTTCTGAACTGTTTCGCTGCCGGAAATAGCTTGCGGCGCCGCAGCAGGAGAGGGGCGCTCAGTGCCCATCATATGCGCGAGGTGCAGGTCTGCCGTAGTCGCCATGCTCGGCCAGAGCACAGCAGCCTTGAATGCCGACCGCTCAGACGGATCCTGGTGAGGAGCCAAGACGAGATCTGTGCTCACAGGCCGGCACCGTCGCTTGGTCTGCGGACAAAGGACACTCGACGACCAGCGGGCGAGCTGACCGTCGCTTCGCTCCGAGTTCGCCGGCTGGTCGTCAGCCCTCAGTCGTCGGTCGTGGTTCCCAGCTCCCCACTAGCGCATGCGGAGAAGAGAAGCATCAAACTGTTTCTCGTCCGGCTACCCGGTAGAGCGGAGACGTCGCCTGGAGCAGCTGGCCGCCCGTCTTGCCCACGCTGCCTGCTGCCTGTGGGCCATGGCAGACAATCCAGATGCCCACACCACACCAATGGGGGAGCGGCCCTGGCCTAAACGTCACACCTGTTGCGGCCGCAGGCCCGTCCGCACACGTCACTCTGGTGTGTCCCGCAGCCGCAGCTGCGGCTGTGCGAGCACCAGGCAAGCGCCGAAGCATACAGCTCGCCATGTCATCATGGGCAGGCACTGCTCTAGCGGCCGCTAGTCGGAAGCGTGCGGAGGGTGCGGACAGGGCTGGGCGACACACCACGGACGTGCCCGCGACGAGACCGCTGCGATGGTCAGCTGGCCGGCGCGCGCGCGGACGCGGCGCGAGGTGAGACGGGGGTGCGTTGCGCCCGGTGGATCGCGTGCGGGCGCTGTGGGCCATGGCATGGTCTGCAGTGGGCCCCAGCATGGGGTGTGCTCTGTCGGGTCTGCCAGTGTCATGTGCTGCCGCTGCTAGGCGACGCGACTCGCCACGGGCGCTGCGCGGCGGCACGCGCAGCATCGGGTCCTCTCCCCGCCGCTCCCCGACACGGGAGTGCGTGCAATGCCAATGTGCTGCCATTGCGAGAGACGAGCCGCTGCAGAGACGGCACTGCAGAGTGTCGTGGTCCCAACACTGAAAAATACATCGCATCGCTGTGGGCAGTTTGCACGTTTGCACGTTTGCACATGACAGCAGCACGAAACAAGAAACCTAACGCTGAAACACGGCAGCGTCCACGCGTCCACTGTCCCCACACCAGTGCACGTGTCCCGTCACCTCGCGATCGTCTTCGCGTGCGCGCGTACGTCTTCGCGTCGCCTGTTTGCGCGGTTGATACGCGACGACACCGATCGCCGGCGTGCGTATGCTTCTCATCTGCCTCTGCTCAGCATCGATGCATTGGCCTCGTCAATCATGGGCTCCTTGTATGATGGTCTGCCTCCAGCGTGCAGTGCCTTACGCGAGCGGCGCCTCGGCGCACACTGCACCACTGCAATGCTGCCACGGTGGGAGCCGGTGCGACACAGGTCACCACTCTGTCCGTGCCTTGGTTGGAATCCTTCTGACATCCTGACTACTGTGTCTAGATCCCTCCGCCGGCTCGCCTCCCTCCGTTATCCACACACTCCGCACCCTCACACTTGAGCCCACGCTCACTACACCTGGAGCTTTACTCCAAGCCATCCCGGCTTCTCCACCGCCTGGCTTAAGCGCTCGCTTCCCTGGCGCGGCTCGAGCAGGAGAGACTTGCGGTACAGCGCGTCGAGCGAGCCCGAGCCGCGCTCCGCAAGTACGCGCTGCAGGAACGCCTGCACGGGCTCGAGCTCCTTGAGATCGAACGGCATCTGGTAGCGGCGGAAGTCGGCCGCGATGCGGCCGAGCTTTGTAAACTTGTCCTGATTGATGAGCTGCAGGTCGGGCGACAGCGTCGATGGGCGTGTATTCGGGTTGCCGTCCTGCGTAAACGTAATGCTGCTGGTTAGCGCGAGAACCGATAGACCCGTAGCACTTACTCGCTGAGAATCAGGCCGAGGAACGGGAGGCACGCGCCAGTCACCTCGCGGAGACGCGCGCGGTACGCGGCGTGGTTCTTGGTGTGCTCTATCACGCCGCGCAGCCGCTCCATGAGAACACGGTACTTTACACTCAGCACATCCCATGTCTTCTTCAGACGCATAATCGTGCTGCTGTTGAGGCCGGCGAGCACCGCAAACAGGGTCGAAAAGTTGTTGAGCGTCAGGCATTTCTGGCGGGTCAGCTCGCGTTTCCACAAGTAGTACACTCGGCAAAGGTCACGAAACGCAGCGCCAGTAACGCGCGCGTTCCACACGTGTACCGAGTTTTAAAGTCCGGACGACTGTCGCAACAGCATCCACCTGCAAAACCTCCGAGCCGCAGGCCCAGGGACCAGGGGGCCCGAATCTGTCGCGTGACACCCCTCCACCCCCCAAGTTACTTACGTCGGCGAGCTTGATGTAAAACTTGAGCAGCGCGGCGCGGTGCTTTGGGTCCTGCTCGTTGAGAATGTTGTCGGCAACCCAGCCAGTGATCTGGTTGGAAAGCGTACTGAGCGCCTTGAGTTCCGGGATCGACTTCTTGCCCGTCATGAGGAGGTCCTCGGGCGCAACGGCGGCAAACAGCTTGCTCTCCATGATAGTGAGCTGGCGGGCGAGCTCGACAGTGTCAAAGTCGAGAATACTGATGTTGGTTGGCGCGGGGTTCTTCATCAGCTGTCCGTGCAGCGTCTTGGTGATGATCGGCGTCGGTACCACCGACGGGCCCACGGGTGTGTGCATGATGACGGACATGCTGCGGATGCGGTCGATTGACGGTTTGGTGGTAGTGCCGGACTCTGACGATGTAGACTGCGCAACCTGGCGCTTGCGCACGTGATCGATGAGACGGGGGCTCATGTGTGCGGGGAGGGTCGTGGAGACAACGTCGCGCGCGAACGCCTCGAGACTGTCCAGCACAACGTCGTCGCTCTCCGCACGCCAGTGCTGGTCGAGCCACGACTTCATAAAGTTGTACACACGCAGGCGCACAGGCATGAGCTTGCGCTCCTTCCAGGTGTCGAGTTGCGCCTGGTCCATGCCGGCGACGACAGGAGGGGGCTTGAGCTCATACCTAGCAACCAGCGTCTCGACGAGCTCAGTGGGGGTGCAGAACAGGCGGAACGTGTACCAAAAGGCGGCGGAGAAATTGTTGTCGGGCATGCCGTCGTGAGGAGTCATCTTCTCAACCAGCACGCGCAGGGAACCTCCAACGAGCACACCGTCCGAGTTGAACGCAACCTCGCGAGGGTCATAGTCGTGAGCAACCACCCAGAAGCGCATCTCGCCGCCCTCCTCGGTAAGAGACACGGCATCCGCGCGAGCGGGAACGGGAATGCGGGGCGCCGGGCCGATCGGCGATTTCAGCTCGATGGTGTCGCCGTTGACATCGGGAGATTCGGTGACCAGCGCCGGCGTACTCTGCACTTCCGATGCCGGAGTGTGCTGAGTGGTAGACGGGCGGGACTTCGACGCACTCTCGCTGGCGTCCTTGTCAAGGTCAACCGAAGCGGACGGCGACTTGTGGCTCATGCGGCGAGAACCCGACAGAGATGCCGCGCGGGAACGACTGCCTCCGGATTCCGACGTCCGTGTCGGGTCGCTGACAATGTCCGTCGAGTACGCGGTTCCAGGAGGCTGGGAGATGGGGCGGGGAGCACGGCGCGTAGTGGTAAAGTCGCTCTCGTCAGCGCTCTCGTCGGCGACAATCTCTTCGTTGTCGTCGTCCATGCGCGGGCGCCGCTGGCTGGAGCTTGCGTAGACGCCGCCATCCTGATGGTAACGACGGTGTAACTGGCCGAGAGACGTCGCCCGACGCGATAATGTCGACATCTGGTGCTGGTGCGGTCCCCGGATGCCGAGACCGACAACCGAGTACCGTGACGATACCTGCGGTGATGCTCTCCCATTGATGCTTGAGCCTAAACTTGGCGAGTCGTAGTCCGAGTCGCCCGGGTCCTCTGGCACGCAGGTACGCACGACACGTGCACATTCCGTTCCGGCACGCAGTGTTGTCGTAGTCACCTGTAGCAACTCGGCCTTCTCAGCATCGTACGCCTCTGAGCCGCCTTCGGCGAACGGTGCGTTTGCAACCGCCTCGGCGCCCTCGACGAGCCGAGTTGTCGCGTGATACAGCTCGGCGCGTGAGCTGCGAAGGTTCTCGACCTCTGCGGTAAGGACACCGAGCGTGCCGGCCTGCCGTCCCACCGCCTCGACAATCGTCAACAGATCGCGCACGCGGTCGACGGTCTCACGCGTGAGCTCAATCAGGTAGGCGTGGGAAGAAGGGTGCGAGTCGATGTGGTGCGAATGGATATGACCAATAAAGCTGGCGATGATCGATAGCAGCGCGTCCTCGGCAGTAGCAATGGCCTCGTGCACGGCCACTCCTGAGACGAAGTCCTTGAACGCATCTTGGTCGATTCCTGATTCGGGGCGCCCCCGCCGTGACATGCTGTGACTGTGGGACATTGTGCTGTGGGACATTTCCGAGCTGGCGTCGAGATCGGGCGAGTCGACAGACGACCGTATGGTGATGCCGCCATATTGATCAAATGATGTTGAGCGGATATGGCGTTGCGACGATGAGTCGCGTCTCCGGAAGGGGATGGGCGACGAGCGGTCAGATCCGATGGATGGCGACATAGCAATGGCCTGGCTCCCTCGTGAGCTGGGGCGGATAGTCGACGAGCTTGACGAGCTCGGTATCGGTGGGGCCCCCATCCCACTGCCCTGTCTTCTCGCGGTGCCGCGCAGATCGCTCACGCTGGCAGACTTCATGCGCATTGGATCCTGCTGGGCCATGCGAGCACTAAACGCCGCACCACCCATTCGCAACCGCTGCTGCGGCTCGCCAGAACCATTTATGGTCGATGGGTTGACGGGTGGTTTCGGGCTGTCGAGCGCGAGAACGTCGACGCCCGCCTCGCTGGCGTGCATCATGAATCGCCGGACCCAACTAAAGACGCTGCGTGCGGCGCGACCTGTTGATTCCAGTGCTGTTGTCGCGTCACCATCCGACGATTCGGCGTCAGCTGTCAACTTGGCACAGGCGACAAGTTTGCTCAACTCTGCGAGGACATAACGGCGCTCCTTTGACAGGACGGGGTTTGCAGACAGTACGACCGAGTCGCGACCCATGCAGTCCATACGGACCAGGGCGATACGAATCGCGGAGATGACGGCTGCGGTTGAAGGCTGGATATGAGCGACGTTTCCTTCCTGGATCGAGTTCTGGAGAAGAGTGAGGGACTGCACAATCGGCTGAAAGAGCGTCTGCAGGCCATCTGAAAGATTAGGCGGCGGGCCGAACGAAGTGTTCGGATCAGTCGTGGATGAGCTCGCGCGCGAGATGTGGGAGCCAGAGGAAGGCTGAGACGAGTGCTGCGAGAGATGCGAGCCGTGCGAGCCATATGATATGACGGACTGCCGTGACCGACCCTCGGCCGCGACTGCTGCAACTGCTGGATGTGATGCGGATGAGCCAACAAACGAGGGTGCCGGGTTCTTGCCGTTTAGCTGCCATGTCAGTGAGAAAAAAACGCGCACCCAAGCGAGCCCGCTTACCTCGTCCCAGTTGACCTCGCGGACATAGTTGCTGGGGAACCAACCTCGCCGGACCTGTTCCCCATTCGTACCAGACACCTCGCCGTCCCACCATCCGGAGGGATCGCGCCCGTGTACGCGGATGACCTCGCCGCTCCGGAAGGTCAGGTACATGTTGTGGGTGAGGGCACCGGTGGGCATGATTGAGGGGTCAAAGTTGTGCACTGCCTGGACGTGGGATGGCCTCGTGTAGCTCGCTCCAAGAGAGGATGTGCGCGTGGGTGGCGAAGACGGGGTATGAGGAGTGCTGGGTCTCCGCATGTGCATGGGGGAGCTGCCCACCGAGGCAGAGAGCGATGAGCTGCTCGCAGCCGCCTCTCCGGACAGGTTAGCAGGCATGCTCATGCTCGCCGCCAGGCTGAGTGGTCGGGCGCCCATGCCTGCCGCGGCCAGGGCATGAGAACCCGAGCTTGGTCCCCAACTCCCGCTGCTGGTGTGCACGGTGGATGACGGGGTCGCAGAGCCCAACCCCGAGGAGATGCGGCGCGGTTTAGTGAGGACAGCGAGGCCGGGGCGCTTGTTGCGTGGCGGCTGTTGCCCGTCCTGCGACTGCTCTTGCAGAGGTTCCTGCTGCTGTTCTTGGTGGTAAGGATGGTTGAGACAAGTAGAGGACGCGACGGAAGCGGACTTTGCAGTGCTGTACGCGGAGACGGTGGATGAGGAGGAGGGAGAGGGGGCGGTGGATGTCGATGTGCGGGCTGAGGGGGTTGACGGCGTGCGGCCAATTGATGACAAGTCGTGGGGTGGGATGTGGATGTGTGATGAGGAGGACGATGCGGAGCCACGTCGAGTACCGGCGGCGGAGGACGGTAATGTGGAGGCGGCGGCGGCGGCGGTGGGGGTCGGGGAGAGGAGGGATGGAGAGTGTTGGGAAGAGGGGGAAGTGAGGGAGCGCTGATGGTGATGGAGATAGGGATGTTGTTGTCGCGGAAGTTGGAGATGGAGATGAGGAGGACGATGATGGCCGTGGCCTGCGGCGGCTGTTGCAGTTAATGGCTGGGCGTGGGCGGTTGTTGCGGGTGCATGTGTAACAGCTAAAGGAGCAGGCTCATCGTCAGCAGCCACAGAAGCCGCGGCAGCCGCGTTCGGAGGAGGGGGCACAATAAAGGGTGAGGGCGGAGACGCGGTATGGGGCTGAAGTGACTCGCGCAGCCCCTCACGCGCCGCCGCCTCCGCTTTGGCGGGAGGAAAGTGCATGTGTCTTGGGCGAGACGACGCGGGGGAGGGGGGGGGGGCGGCGCTCAGGTGGGGCTCATCGACGTCGTGCTGCAATGTATGTCTGTTGGATGTGGTGGTGATGCTGGATGGGCGCGCGCGTTTGAGAAAACGAGGACACGAGGACGAGGATGGAATGGCAATTGAATGGGCTAGGGTGGGTGTGTGAGGGATATTGAGGGATTGAGGGGCAGAAGAGTGGTGGTTGATGATGATATGATTCAATCGGAGGCGCACGACTACGACGCCTGGACGGCAGCCCATTTTCTTTATACTCTCTCTCTCTCTCCAGGACATGCATGCATGCTGCATCTCCCCATCTTCGGTCTGGGTTGCTCGAGATATGCATGCGTTCCACATGCTCGTCGTCGCCACTCTCCTCTCCGCGGCTGCCGACACCACTCTGCCCCATGCATGTTGAATCACCTGCTGCTGCAGTGGATTTGATCTGGATCTCGCACGAATCCTCCCTCCCTCTCCTCTGAAATTAAAGATGAGGCGGTCGAGGTGCCTCGGCGGGTGCGCACCGGGACGGTCCCCTCCCAAGCTCCAAAGCCCCCTCGCTTCCCGGTACCTAGTGCCAGCTGTCGCGTCGCATAGATGGATCTGTGGCGACTCTCCTGTGCAGATCTATAACATCGCATCATGTATCCAACAACACCGCCGTCCGTTATCTCGTCAACCACCGCCCCCGAGTTGTTGGCTCCTACAGGCAGCCATCTTGTCCGCCGTTGCCCTCTCTCGTTCTCTTCTTTCCGCTCCAGCTTCAGCTCGCTTCAGCTCCACTCGTCGTTCTCGCAGCAAGTCGCCATCGGACCCTAATTGACGCAACCAGACTGACAGAACAAAGTACTCTGCTGCTCGGTGCCTAGAGCGCGTTGGACGGCGTCGCACTCTCGCCAGCGACCCAGAGACTAGAGGTGCCTTCTATCGCAGACCAGTGTGCCTCCCAGATATCGCCCTCGCCCAGTGCTCTCGGAGGCTGCATTGACATACGTCAACGGTCCTCCAGCCAGTGCCACCAGCCTGGCCAAACGGTCCCATCGCCAGTGGCACCTACGCCGTCTGTCCTCCCACCACCAATCGAAGCTGCTTTTGTTGATTTCCGACTCTCCACCATGCATCTATCAACCCACTTTCACGCAGTACCGGACCCAGCGAACAGGAAACGCATTTCACAACACTTACGGACCGAGCCAGCCGGCACCGGGCAGGGTGCCTGTTCCCGCACCCTCATTGACGTTTCAGGTGGTGGCCGCTCAAACCCGTCAGACCTTATTCCCGCACTGCGCGCGACACGCTCGACGCGGTGTGCTCAAAGCAAGGCATTGGGTGACTGCTCCGCTGCAACTCCGCACCACGCGGACCGTGATGCTCAAGATTACGAAGGCTGGAACTCGTCAAACTCATCAAACTAACTCTCAAATCGATCTCAAACCCTCTTTGATCTTGAACACTGTACGTCGAGGTTGGGCAAGCAACACGTGATTGACACACATGATTATGTAATCGGTGAGCGGATATACAGGATGTTGCCCCATTGTTTGTTTTGTTCACCTCGTCTCGTCCTTGGGCCCACATCGTGCTCCTACCACATTGCTGGAATTGCTGAGGTTGACTCTGTCTATAACGCGTCGTCGGGACCCCTTGAAGCACTCGACAGAGGGGTGCTGGGGAGGCAACAAGATGCTGCTACCCCACAGCGGCTGTCCTGTCCCCGTAGTCCCCCTCGTCCCGGTCACGACGCCACACGCCCGCTCGTGTCCTCTCGTGACTGTACAGTCAAATGCATGCAATATCCTAATATTCGAAGTATGTGCGTGTGAATATATGGTTACAGTAGTAGTAGCAGTGTCCGAGGCTGATGTCCGAGTGTGGGGTGGGTGGTGGGGAGGGGGGCTGAACTGTCCATTCGACGTCTTGGCGTCTTGGCTTCGTGGCAGTGTCCTATTCCGGTCCGCCGATGTATGACAATGAAGGGGGTGAGTACCAGGCGTCGCTTTCGCCGTTGCCTTATGCTGCAACAACAGCGACAAGAGCCATCAGCAACAAGACAGCGCTCGCTCCCCTCCTCCGAGCGTTGTTGTGTAGGCTGCCCGTCGGGTTGTTCTGGATGGTGCCGTCCTTGTTGGTGCACACCTTTGCGCCGGCCTGGCCATCGCAGTGGCTGCCGTCCGAGCCGAGACAGGACCAGGCATATAGGCGCTCGTAGTGGTTGACGCACGCCTCAAAGTCGTCCGTGTCGGCGGCAGAGTATGTACACGTCTTGTCGCTGTCGGAGTAGGCGCCGGCGATGCCGGCGATGCCGCAGCAGTGCGAGGATATGCTGGCAACGTCGTTGCGGATGGAACAAGAGTACGAGATCATTGTGGGCGTTGGGTGCTCGGGGGATCGCTGTGATTGTCGGGGKGGGGGCGGGCGGGAGGAGTTGAGGCTGTGGAGGTGGAGGTGCCGAGGGTCCGAATGGGCAGATAGATGCGCAACGGCGTGGAGGAGGGGTGTAGAGAGGAAGAAACGCTAGTGGCGGTGGCTCAGGAGAACTAGAGTCACAGAGATGGATGAAAGGACGAGGGATCACGAGAAAAACGCTGTCGATGTTGAGGTACGTCGTTCACAACAGTGGAAGAGACGACTCCGGCGAGATGGCTAGGTCGTAGTGTGGTGGTAGTGTGGCGCGTGGGTGAGCGGAAAAGGTAGAAGGTAAACAATGGCAGGTGGATGGGATGCCGGCAGAGCGTGTGGCGGGCAATGTGTCCAATGCGGTCAAGTGACGAAGGTGAGGCTCGAAGGAATGTGGGGAGGTGGGGGGGTATGTGCCTGATAGTGGAGTGAGTCGCTGAGTGAGTGAGTGGATGATTAGTGAAGGGGGAAAAGATCAGTAGCTGTGGACCAGCCTACAGTGTTATATGCTGCGCATACGCTCCAGGGGTTGATGGACAGCTCTGGATACGCTTATACTGGCAGTGTGCAGGCTGCTTCCTGGCGTCCAGCGGCCGGTGCCATGGGGAAACAGCCAGACAGACGGCCTCTGCTTTGCCTGCTCCTTTAACGAGCCGTCCAGACCCGGCAACGTCTGCCCCTCTGCCTATGCCTTTGCATGCCGCCTATGTCCGCGCTCAGCACCTCTGCAGCTGGTGAGCGTGAACTATGCTTCTGCTCCCTGTCACTCGCCAGCATCGGCTGGCCGTGGCCACATTGCCCTGCAGCATGTGTGCCCTGCAGTCCTGCAATCCTGCAGCAAGCCACGGCCAGCATCTCTGCCAGTCTGCTCACTGCAGCAGGAGCAGCGCACCAGAGCAGCATCTGCGCGCCACACCCGGGGCCGGACAACAGATAACGCTGCAAAAAAGCACAATTATCATCCAGGTCGCATCAAGGTTTGCGCCAACAGCTTAAACACTCTGCCTGAGGGGTTTCAAACCTGTGCCAGTGGCAGAGGCGGCGAGGGGGGAGGGCCACGGATGGCCAAGTGGGTTCACTGGCTCGGCGGCTCGAGCAATCATGTGCAAGTTCATATGGAGGGGGCAGATTGCCCGCGACGCCTCTTTCTGGGGCCTCCAGCACCGGCCCTTTGTTTGTGCTCGTGCTCGTGCTCATGCGGTCCAGAAGACAGCAGACTGGAGAAGGGCACAGACGCCTTAAGGCTTGGCGGAGGGGGGTCGTGCGCTATTGTGGGCACTCGGCATCTCCATCCCCCCCACTTTGCGGCTTGCTCGTCTCTGCTTGGCTTGCTGCTTTCGGGCTGCGTGGTTCGGATTGAAGGTCCGACAGGCGGATTGCAGGAGCACAGGGCATCAAGCAGGGCCCAGAAACGACAATGGACGCCGACGGGGCCAGTCTGATTCTGCCGTGGACACACCGGAATTGCCAGCACCGCGTGCGTGGTGTCCCGGTGGGTCTGGCTGCCCGGCGGGCTCGGATAAATCCTTTGTGGCCCGCGGTGTGTGCATGCCACTTCAATGTTCCTTTCCAACGCCTCCTGCTTGCGTGCAGCACATTGTATTTGTTTGTTTCTCTTTGCTGCAATTCTTTGTCAGCCCTTGGAGTTTGGGAACACTACTACCGTGCCGGATCCAGGAAGCCGCAAGGTGCAAGGTTCGAGTGCGAGTCCAAACGGCACATCGGCAACCACATCAACTCAATCTTCAATCTGCCAACCAAACAAACAACCCTTTGCTAACCATAACTTGTCCTGCACCCTTCATTAAATTTGCGTCGGCATCTCGCCGCCCACATCATCCTTATCCTGTTGGCTGCTCGCTCCTGTTTGCTCCTGTTCCTGCTCGCACCCTGTTGGTTCGGGCGAGAACACATCGCAGTCGCAGTCCAGCCACACAATGCATGAGCCCGTGCCGGTGATACAAGTGGAATGTGGATATGCAATGGGGCGCTATGAGAGGGAGAAGGGAGAAAGAAGTCCGCCCAGTGATTGTTTGGAGAGTTTGAGGGTTCGCGTGCGTTTTTATCAGAAAACAAAGAGAAAAAGTAATCATCTACTGCTGCTGCTACTGCGGGCTCACAGCCATGCTGCCGGTGGGGATCTCGCTTTTGGGACGCTGGGTTGCCGCGGCAGCGGCGCCATTGTCCCTGGGCTCAATGTCCGAGAGCGGCCGTGCAGGCGAGGACCGCGACGATGAGCTGGCGGACGCACCGCCGCTCGGCACGCCGGAAACGGATGTACGCGGGCGGTTGCGGAAAATAGCCGTCAGCTGCGCAAGCTTGTCGTCGACCGGCATGTCGTCCGTCATGCTCTGCGGGCGCGAAAGCGAGCGCTGGTGCGCGGCGAACGGCTGCATGGCCGAAGTGGCCGACAGCGGCGGCGAGTGGTACTCGCGTACCGGCGAGCGTGCGGGGGACACAGCCATAGTGGCAGTCACGGGCGAGCGGGGCTCGGCGTCGCCGCTGCGACGGTCAAGCGCACGCCACACGAACGTCTGCGCGGCAGGGTTCAGGATTGTCGAGATCGCCGCGCGCGCCTCGGCCTCGTTCTCAGGCGACGACTTCATGAAGGCGTAAAGTTCGTTAAGGCGCTGTTGTCAGTTGACCTGGAGAAAATGTGTAACTCACAGCATCAGAGTCTCGCGTGTCTGTCAGGCTGCGCACGAGGCGGACAGCCTCAGTCACCTCGCGGGGCGGCGACCGGGCCGGCATCGGCATGTCAATGACCGAGAGGCGGGAGCCGCGCTCACCGCGATCCGAACGCTCCGACATCATGCTCATGGGACGCTCGTGGCCGTTGGAGCGCGGGCGCTGGTAGGTAGTGGGAGCAGGGGCGGCGACCTCAGATGCGGCAACCTCAGGCACGGGGGTTGGAGCGGGGGCCACGGGAGCGGCAGCAATGAGGGCAGCCGGGGCAAGCTTTGTCGGCGCACTACCCGCTGCAGCCTCCTCGCTGCCACTCGAGATGCGGAAGATGTAGCTGTACACGGTTGTCATGTCGGCCTCGGCGCCGAACTGGTCCTGGAGCAAATCGTAGATGCCAATGTTGATCTCCTTGGTGTACACGATCACACGCTGGAGGAGTGTCTTTACGACACGCAGCGGCAGGTCGCCGTGCGGCAGGCCGTACTTGGGGCGGCGCCTCCACTGCACCGGGGGGATGATCTGGAGCAGGTCCTCGATGATGGCGAGAAGGACACCGGCCGAGATCTTGTTGCTCCGCAAATCGGCATCAACGCTGCGTACACGCTTGTACGTGCACTGCAGCACAACACCAATCTCGCTGGCGAGACGCCTGTCCTGGGTTGGGGTCATGTCCTGGCACAGGTCGACAAGCGAGTGGAAGAGCATCGTGTACACGAGCTCCCTGGGCGGGGTGGTGATGATCGCGGACAACACCATGGAGATGTAGTCGCGTAATTCATCCGTTGGGCTCGACGAGTCCTTGGGACCCGAGTTCTCGGAGAACACCTCCAGGAGCGCGTAGTACACGCGAATGCCGGCGAAGCAACGCTCCACGGGCTCGAGGGTAAACTTGTCGACAATCGTAGGTTTGTTGAAGGCAATGTGCACGCAGCGCATGAGGTGCTTGATGCGGCGTAGCTGGGTGCTGTCGGTAATCTCCTCGAAGCGGGGCGGAGACAGCTCGAGCTGGAACGTGAGGGCGTCGAGAAGTGTGCGCGCTTCAGCACTCATGTCGGGATCGTCTTCCTCGATCATCGCGGCTGCAGCCTTGAGGCCCTCGGTCGCGTCAATGAGGTCGGGGGTGCGTATCGACTCGATGACAAGTGTGGCCTCGGTCGTGGCCGGGGCAGCACGATGAGGAGCACGACCCAACGGCTGCATTGAGGGGCGCACGCCAAAGGCCGAGCCGTTGCCACCGTTGTGGTCTGCGGTGGGGAGGGCCGGCACGCGCGATCCAGGAGGTTGAATACGCTTAGGAGCCTGAAGGCCAGCCGACAGCGGCCCAGAAGGTCCCCGAGGTAAGCCGGAAGGAGTAGCGATTGAACGCGTAGGAGTGGAGCCGCCAGGAGCTGGTAAGCGAGATGGGGTGCCGCGCGAAGCTGCAGATGTAGGTCGAGAGTAAGGGCCAGGCGAGGCAGCGCCAGAGCCCCCCAACTCGCGAGACATGCGCTTGACACCAGGAGTAGGTATACCGCGGCTGGTAGCACCGGGACGAGGGGACTGCGAACGGGCAAGGGCATCAGGCTCCGCAGAGGCACGAGCGACGCCGCCCTGCGCAGCCGTCATCGTCGCGCGGCGGTTGGCGAGCATATCCTTGGCAGCGTTTGACATTGTCGCAATTACAGCCTGGAGACTGCGCGACTCGCCCTGCAGCTGAAGGAGCGCCATGAGCGTAAGCGCCGCCTGGCGAGTGCCCTGGTCGTTGATGCACTTGGCGACCGCCTCGTAGAACCCCTTATCATCCTTGCGGAGCACGGAACCACGCTTGCGGTATGCCTTCTCGATGAGCTGCAGGCTCTCATTCTTGCACGTCTTGCCGGCGGTCTTGTCCTCGATACCGTACTGTGACAGCAGCTGGACGACCTGGGAGGCGGGAACGATCTTGTCGAGACCCTCAAAGATGACAGCAAGGCGGGCACCAAACTTGGCGTCACCAAGCTTGATGACAAGCGCAGGGACGAAGAGGCGCACTTCCACCTCCGACAAGCGCTCACCCCAGCGGGTGAGGCAGTCAAGAACAGCCGAGATGACCTCAAGACAGCGGTTTGCTACCTGAGTGTTGTTGCCCAGTAGCTTGAGAGCAGAGTACTTCAACGCGAGATCGACATTGGCGAGCTGGATAGCCTGAATGTGGTCCTCGCCAAGTCCAAACGACGCAGCAGTGTCTGCGTCGTAGAACTCGGCAATTGTCGCGAGGGCGGCCATGAAGTCCTCCTCAGACCTGTGGTCCTTGCTGAAGAGAAGAGCCAGGATTTCGGGGCTGCAAGGCGCCTCCATCTGCTGGTGAAGGTAGTCGAGCATGTCGGCGCGGGCAGCGGTCTCGAGGTTCCAACGGGCCGCGTCGCGCTTCAGGCGGGACACGCGACCCTGGGGCTCGGCGTTGTGGAAAGGAAGGGTGCGGCCAGAGGTGGAGGAGGGAGGAGCTGGAGAAGCAGTGGTCGACACGGAGCGGGGAGGTGCCAGGCGCTTGATGGCAGTTGGCCGGTCGTCGCTAGCGGCGCTCATGCTCGAGCCGGGGCGTGTTGTCGGGGCAGATGACAGAGCCTTCATCGCAATGGAGCGACCGGCTGCCGGACGGGCGAGTCCTGTCAGCGCACCGGCGCGGGGTGTGCCTGGCGCAGTCTTGGCTGCCGGGGGTTTGAGCGATGTCTGGCGAGCGGGAGTGGCCACCGACTTGGCAGCGGGGGTGGCAGCGGCAGCAGCAGGTTCGGGGGCGGCGGCGGCGCCACGTGCATTGTTAATGAGCGGCACGATTGTCGCCTTGGATGCAGGCTTCAAGCGCGAGGTCTGGTCCATGACAAAGTCGTATCCAGCAGACTGGACAACGTACGGGAGCACAGCGGTTGCCTGCTTGCGGACGTCACCATTCCTGTCCTCCAGACATGAGATGACGGGTGCACCAAGGGGCGCGAGGTCAGAGGACTTTGTAGGAGGTGTAATTGCGAGACGATCAGCAACGAAGCCTAGTACTGCAGCACGGAGCGCAGGATTGGTGCTCTCCAGGCTTCCGCCAAGGCCATGGTACATGGTGTCCAGCGAGCCACATGCCTCGGCGATCGTGGTCAGGGTCGCAACAGCAGCTCCACGCGTGGTAGCCTTCTGGTCGGCGCACACGGATGCAACAGCCTGCACCAGGATGCGGTTGTACTTTTCAAACGGCTGGCCCATGCCGGTGGCAATCTTGGAGATGATGCCGAGTGCGAGCATCTTGACGGCGAGGTTGGTGTCCGCCATCGACTTCTTGAGTACAGTGGCGATCTCACCCATATTCGGCTTGAGACGCTGGTTCGACTTGACGTCAAGAAGCGCGTTCAGAGCGTCAAACGCCTCCTTACGGACCTTCCACGCGTCGCTCCTCGAGTCGGCAATCACGCTTGTCTGGTTGACCAGCTTGTCGAGGTCCACACGGGGGATGAGGTCATCCAGAGGGTCGGCGCCACCCTTGCCACCCTTGCCCGGTGCAGCGACGACCTCACGGAGGTCTGCCTGCGTGCGAGTCGGCTCGGGGGCGGTCTGATCGGCGACCTTGTCAAACTCCTTGTTGATCGTGCCGAGCAGGGTCGGGTTGAGGTCCTCGATGAAGCCGGAGATGTCTGCGCCGACGCCAATCTTAATCTGAACGAGAAGGGCTGTAGCGCTTGAACGCACCATCGCGTTGGGCGAGCCGAGGGCAGTCTTGACAAACGCGATGAGGTCGCGGAGGGGAATACCGGCGATACCAAAGTCGATGACTTGAGACTTGATCCAGGTGAGAGCATCGGCCTGGGCTTTCGGCGCCTTCTGCTTCGTCATAGCCTCGTACGCTGTGATGGTCAGCTGTGAAGTCGCACGCAAACTTACACTGTGCGAGGAGGAACGCCAGTGACGTCTTCTCCGCGATGGCGGTGAGTGCTTCGCCTGCCGGCTTTTTCAGCTTGAGGTCACCGAGCTTGTCCGTGAGCGGGCCGATGATGAGCGAGGCGGCCGGCTTGCCGAAGGAAGCGCTCCGCTCCGCCATGATCTGCATGACTTGGTAGAGCTTGGCCGAGACCTGGAAGTTCTTCTCACCCCAACCGGGTGTCTTGCAGAGGAACCGCATCACAACTTCGCTGTCGGCCTCCTCAGCTGCGCCACCCTCCATCCACTTGACCATCTCGTCTCCACCCTCCAGGCGGACCTTCCACGCGCCGTCTGCGAGGGCAGCGTGGAAGTTGGCGGGGATGGAGTCCTGAGCAAGAGCAGCTGCCTCTTCCGGAGAGTAGCGGTACTTGATCGGGTCGGTCGGGGCCGAGGCAAGCGTTTTTGCTCCTCCACCACCGGCCTTGGCTGCCGGCTTGGCCGCTGCAGGGGGAGCTTTAGCCGCAGTAGCCTTGGCAGCGGGAGCTGCGCGGGCGGGAGGAGCAGCCTTTGTTGGGGACGACGCACCGGAGCTCTCACCACCAGACGCCGCCGGCTTAGCAGCTCCGGGACGCTGGAATCGTGCTGGCGGCGCCTTTGCCGGTGGCGCGGAGAAGTCGTCAAGTAGTTCGTCAGCGGGGGCCGTTGCCGGTGTCGGCTTCTTCATGAAGCGTGCGGGTGGGGCCTTGGCTGCTGGGGCGGAGAAGTCATCCAGCAGCTCATCAGAAGGCGGAGCAGCCTTGGCAGCTGGCTTCGCGAACCGTGCCGGAGGGGCCTTGGCCGGAGGCGCGGAGAAATCGTCCAGGAGTTCGTCTGCGGGAGGGGCGGACTTCTTCATAAATCGGGCTGGCGGGGCCTTTGCTGGCGGGGCAAAATCATCGAGCAGCTCGTCCTGGGCTGCAGCAGGCTTTTTGGCAGGCGCACGCGCAGCAGGGGCCTTTGCCGCTGGTGCAGGTGCACGGGCAGGGGCCTTCTTCGGTCCAGCCGCCCTGTACTTGATTTCTGCACGCCCAAACGCGTCCTTGACCTTTGCGAGCTGGATCTCGGCGACGTTTTCAATGTACGGGTTGAAGGCGCGCTCACCGAGAATCTTCATCATCGTTCCGAGACACTCGGCAGCAGCGGTACGAACCGGTTCGGCGCTGTCGCCCAGAAGCGACACGAGGGCCTCAGCCATAGGTTTGACCTGGTCCTTGCCAGGGGCGTCAAGGGTGGCCTTCAAGCTGCGGTGGAGGAAATTGAGCGTGCCCTCCTTGACTTGCGGGTTCTTGGACTTGAGAGCAGTCAAGACGTCCTCGACAATATCCTGCAGTGTTGTCTGACGTTAGTCATGAGCCTACAACATCCACTCACTGTCAGGAAGATGGCGTCTAGTGCCTTTCCGAGCGCCTCGACAACAGCGGCCTTTCTTTCCTTCAACCGCTCCAGACATCCCATCATGGTCACGCTGCGGAAGCGGCCAAACGCCTTGCCGAGGCCTTTGGAGAGTCCCTCGAGAAGCTTGGCGGCCTCCATGACGACGTTAACGTTGGCATCCTTGTGACACTTTGTGCCCAATGTCTGGGCAAGCGGTCCATACGCGTCGGGGTTGGAGTCAGAGATTCGGGCATTCTTGGGGTCAGCGAGCACCTTGTTGCACTCTTCGAGCGACTCGAGACGGTCCTTCCACTTGGACGACATGAGGCGGTCCATGAGGTCGGCAGGGAACAGTTTGGACACGTCCACGGGGTCGAGAAGCGACATGGGATCGATGGCCTCGGGCTCATCCTCGGCCGCTCCGTCTTCGCCATCGTCGCCCGCTGCAGCTGCCATCTCGCGTTCGCGCTGTGCCTTCCTTGTCCACCTTGTCGGCTTTCCTGTTCCTGCGCCTTTGCCCTCCGCGTCCTTTGCGTCGAAGCTCTTCTGCAGCTCGGTCATCTGGACGGGCTTGAGGTCGGCCAGTGCTGGGAGGAGTGCGGGGCCCAGGAAGGTGTAGAGCACGACGACGAGCGCGTTGCCCTCGGCACGAACATTCTTGTCCGAGTGGCCAAAGATCTTGGGCAGCACCTTCAGGATTGGCTTGACGTTGCCGAGACCTGGGGGCCCGAATGCCCTGTAGAGTCAGTGTTCTGCTCGCCAGGCAGCACTCACTCGGTGAGATCTTTCAAGCATGTGACAGTTCCGGCGACGGTTTTTGGTGCCTTTGCTCCGAGACCGACGAGGACATCTGTCTGCGGTCCGTCAGCATCCTAGCAAGGGCAATCTCGCGATCTCGCAAATATACGCACCACTACGCCTTCTCCTCCATTCTCCACCTCCACAAACATTTGACACAGCTCGACGGCCTTCTTCTTTGTGCCCGCACGCGAGCTGCCGACACCCTTATCGACGAGGGCAGGGACGACATCCGGCCGGAGTCTGCACAGTCAGCGATATCCTGCATGTTGCTTCTGTTGTGCGGAGCAGCAGGCTCGAGCGGCACGAAAAAGCCGCGGTCCTCGACCTGCTTCCGCAGAGACTTACCGTGCGGACGTCTCACCGCTGTTGGTGACAATGGCCAAAGCAGCCTCGATACCCTTTTCCTGGGCGACTGCGTTGGCGTCCAAACACCATGATTTTCTGCAAGTAGTTAGCGGCGTGATTGTGGGATGGTAGGGTGACACGCACATGAGAGAGCCGTCGAGATATGGTCGGAAAAAGGGATCCGTGTCTGACGCAGTCTTGGCCGCCTTGGAGATGATGTCGTTATAGGCGGAGAGTCGGGCCTTCCAGTTCTTGGGCCGTTAGTATGCTTCGCGGAGGTGTGTGCTGGGGTATGTGTGCGTATGAGTTGCTCATAAGAACAAGGTGCGGCGCGACACTTAGGCCAATTGAGTTGTGGTGACCAAGCATCGGTCCGGGTTGAGGGCTGTTGCAACGCACCTTGTGTGTACTACGCTCCACCAGCGGGATGGTGGAGAAGTCCTCCTCCTGGGGCGGCTCGCCGTCCATGTTGACGGCGAGGCCAAGCCCTATGAGACGGGTGTTCTAGGGGTGAGGAGAGGGGATGCCGATGGCGTGTGGGTGAAGTTGGGCTGGCGGTGCGTGTGTGCGTTCTCGTTAACGGTGTTGGGTCGTGGATGAGTCGTTTGTTGTCGAGGCAGTGGGGGGGAGTGTCGAGTTGTGACGCTGTGTGCAATCGCAGCGGTAATGTTGGTGGTGGTGGTGGTGGTGGTGGTTGCGGTAGTGATGAGAGCGGGATCGATGGTGGTAGTGTGCGTTGGTCGGTGGTTGTGGACGTTGCCGTGTTGTTGATGCTGGACGCGAACCGCGCGCTGCTCCTGGCCATGGGAACGGAAGCAAATTCAACGGGGGAGGGGGACCGGGAGGACCAGACGGATGACGACAAGGACACGTCATTGGACTGCTGGTGATAACGCAGCCCCCTTGCAGTCAACCATGCGGTTTGCCACCCAACGCATGTGCGAAATCAGTCACGTGCCTCTCGCACGCACACTGTACACTCCCTGTATGCACATGCCTCGCCGTCATCATCGGCCACATCCTACCTACCAGCAAGCCGTACAGCCAGTCACTGAAACCCCATTCATTCGCTCCTCACCTCCCCGCATCCACTCTCTAATCTCCCCCTCTCTTTTATCATCAAGCCCGTCCGACCCACTCGGCTCTTGCTACGCTGCCGCTGTGCCAACCGGCAGTTCCGCCCCTGGAACCCACCCGCTGGATCAGTCACTCCGCCCCGTCTCACACCCCCTGCCGCGCCTTGCCTCCCTCTGCCCCATTCCCCTCCGCTCCATCGTCCTCTTCTTCTTCTCTTTTCTCCACGATGCCTGCTCCGGCCCTCTCTGCAGCCTCCATCTACGACACCTCTCCACCCCCCTCATCTGTCGATCGAGTCGGCATGCCTCGTCCCTCCCCCCCGTCCCGCGCTAAGAACGTTGTCCTCGCGAGTCAGGGCCGTCGCCCCTGGTACACCCCCGATGGCAAGGGCACCGATGCCTACGTTATCGGCATCGCCGGCGGCAGCGGCAGCGGCAAGGTGTGTATCACTGACCCCGTCCAAAGCGTGCCGTCCTGACCAGCCAGACTCACGTCGCCCAAGCGATCTTGAAGGCTCTCAACCACATTCCAACGGTCCTCATTCTCAGCCAGGATGCATTCTACAAGAAGCATACGCCTGAGGAGCTTGAGCTGGCCTTTTCGAGTAACCTTGACCTGGGTGGGCCCATCGCACTTGTCATGCTTCGCTGACCCCAGATCACCCGGATTCGATCGACATGGACCTCTTCGCCGAGGTAGATATGCTCAACTGACTGGTGACTGACAGGCAGTGCCTTGGAGACTTGAAGAAGGGACGTGCGACAGAGGTGAGTGCACTAGTGCGAGCTGTTCTGACCACCAGATCCCGGTGTATTCGTTCTACCATCACCGTTCGTAGGCCCAGCAGTTATCGAGTTAACGTACAGAGCGCATGCCTGAGAAGAAGTATCTGTACGGCGCGAGTGTTATCATTGTGTACGTCATCAAACCCGACACTGTCTGACATGAAGTGAGGGTATCCTGGGACTTCAGTCACCTGCCATGCGAGAGCTGTACGACCTCAAGATCTTTGTCAACTGTGACTCGGACCTCATGCTCGCCCGTCGCATCCGCCGTGACACTGTGGAGCGTGGGCGCGACGTGCACGGCATTATTGACCAGGTATGTCTCCCGAGCAGACACTGTCTAATCGCAGTATCTCCGCTTTGTTAAGAGCAGCTATGACAACTTTGTGCAGCCATCGTCCAAGTACGCCGACATTGTGAGTCTCTTGGATCATTCAGCGCTGATAGCAGATTGTGCCGGGATGCAACAACAATACCGCCGTTGATCTGATCGTGACACACATCAAGCGCCAGATGGACGCGCGGTCCATGAGCTTCAGACGTGACCTTGCCCTCCTCGGCGACCTCAAGCCCGTCTGCGAGGGACAGGAGCAGGACCTGATTGTCCTGCTGCCTCAGACCAAGCAGTTGATTGTAAGCCCATCTATGGAACATGGCTAACAGCAGGGAATCATGACAATCCTCCGCGACGCGAACACCTCGCGGCCCGACTTCATCTTCTACATTGACCGCCTCAGCACCCTGATCGTCGAGAAGGCGCTCGAGCACCTGCCAACAAGCCCAAAGCAGATCACGACCGGCAACGGTGTTCCCTTCACTGGTGTAGCAAACTGTGACGACGTAAGTTGGCAGATAGTGGGCGTTGCGTTGCTGCCAGTGTCGAGCTGTTTAATGTAGGCATCGGCCAGCAACGTAGCACCGCGCCGTTCCGACCGCCCAGAACTGAAGCTAGTACTAACCCACAGAATATTGTAGGCGTCTCTATCCTCCGCTCTGGTGGACCCTTCTCGCACGGCCTGCGGCGTGTCATTCGCGACGTTCCGCTTGGCTCGCTTCTAATCCAGTCCGACCCACACAGCGGCGAGCCGCTCCTCCTCAACTGTCGTCTTCCCCACATGTTGCAGTCGCGGGAGACTGCCGCCAAGGCACAGGTGTTGTTGCTTGACTCGCAGATGGGAACTGGCGCTGCTGCTCGTGAGTATAGTGACGGCGACGAAGTTGGATGGAATGTGGGGAAGAGTGAGACTGGATGATTACATGCTCCTTCTCCCCCAACGAAGCGAACACTGGAAGAGCCGGAAGGACGGCCAACCAGCGGATGTCTTTCTCAGCAATTCCAACTGCTCCCCTTTGCAGCCTCTCACTTCCATGATAACTGAAGATTTGCTAATCACTCAGTCATGGCGGTTCGTGTCCTGCTTGACCACGGCGTTCTCGGTGAGTGATTTGTTCCATTGTTAGGGCTCCAGCTGGCTGTCGGCAACGTGCATGTGCTGCCTCTCCATCCCTTGGCGATATCAGCTGCGGAGGAAGTTCCGCGTGATTGCCAAGCAATTGCTGTGGAGCGACTGCCCGGACAGCGCACCCGACTGGGCACCGAAGCGCGATAACCTTGTTCCGCCCCATTGTCCGAGGATACGTCCAGAACTGCTGCCTATCGACGGGGGATGGCGGTGGTATCGGGCCACCGAACCGCTCGGGCACGACCGGAGTCGGTGGCGCGCTTGCCGGTTCGTGTCGAGAACGTGACACGACAGTGACACTGCCGTCCGCCGCTCGGGCACTAGATCTGGGGTGCCGAGTTTGAGCCGCGGGACAAATGACTGCCTGCCGTCTGTCATCGTCACGATCGAGTGCCGTGCGTCCACCACCAGTCTTCAGGAAAGCCCAAATTTCCGTCTGTCCCACTCTGCAAATCTACCCCGGGGTTGTGGCGTTTTTACCAGTCGCGCGAAGAACAACGAAATTTTCGTTTGTGTCACTCTGTTGGCGCCGCCCCCATCTTGCTTCCTCATTCCCTCGTACCCTGTGCGTGCGCACCTCGCCTGCGACTGCATATCGGCTCGTCCGACACTGCTGCTTCCTATGCGCCACGAGGCGCAACAGGGCACGGACGGATCGGACAAGGGGAGGGCACAAACCATTGTCCTATGTTTCTGTTTCTCACCAACGCCTGAGGCACCTGGCACGGCGCGCGGCGCGGCGCGGCCCGAGCGCGGTACGGCGCACACCAGCAAGCCAGGCTGTCTTGCTGCGACGTCATGTGACGTCGCACTGACAGCCAGGTGTATTGCAGGGAACCGGAGTAATTCCGCAACGGAGCAGAGCAGGACGGTGACGGCAGAGAAACGGATGAGTGGGTAGTGAAGCGAGGAACGTGCTTGCGCGGAATGTGGCACGATACCGAGACCATCGTGACCACGACGACGTGCGCTAGCCGAAGGCGAGACGACGGACAGACAAAGAACAAAGAGGACGGCAGAGACGGAGGCAAACACACTGGATGCCGCCAGCCCGCTTGCTTTCACCCTTCCCGCGTCTGACCCCGATTTCCTTCTACCCTTGCTGTCTTCTGGGCCTTGTGGATAATTCTTGGGCTAATGCACACCAGAGTCCAACATCACGTTCCTCGCCTTCCTGATCGCGCGCCGGGCCGTCCACACCCTGCGCCGCGCGTTCCCTGGCGTGCGCATCGTGACGGCGGCGCTGGACGCAAGCCTGCAGGAAGTCCACTTCCCGCAGCTCGACGAACACGCTCTCGCGCTCGCGCAAGGCAACGGGAACGGGAACGGGAACGGCTCGCACGCAAGCGACGACGAGCTCAGCGCAGAGACTACTGGCGCGCAGCGCGTCGCGCGCGGAGAGTCGTTCTCGGACCTCGCTCCCCGGGACCGGGGCCCGGGGAACGGCAACGGGGTGGCGGCCGACAAGGTCGCGTGGGTCGTCATGCCCGGCATGGGCCACATTGGCGACCGCTACTATCTCACATAGGCCACAGGCATCAACGTAGGACAAGCAAGCATGGGCTGGGGACTGAGCACGTAGGGTGCGATAAGGCAAGGATGAATTGGATGAGTACGACGAGGGGGTGCACCATCGCGTGCTCGAGCAGCTGTGGACGTGCGGTGGGGAAGGTGCTGACTTCTGTCGATCGTCGGCGGGCAGCATGTTCAATGGCTGTGCTTCTCACCCTGGTTGACTCGTGCAGATAGATGGCTTC
Source organism: Apiotrichum akiyoshidainum (assembly GCA_002973495.1). Lineage (NCBI taxonomy): Eukaryota > Fungi > Basidiomycota > Tremellomycetes > Trichosporonales > Trichosporonaceae > Apiotrichum > Apiotrichum akiyoshidainum. The sequence continues at coordinate 29,104 of PQXP01000199.1, forward strand.
TGGCCGTGCACGGATAATAACAGCCATCCGAGTCGTTCTCTCAGAGACTATCCCACCGCACGTCCAATGTCCTGCTCCTCCAAGTCCAGCTCTTCGCTGCCTGCTCGCTGCCTGCTACACGCATTGTTCATCATTTGATAATTACTCTAACAAAGACAAACTCAGTTTTCATGTCACTTCTTTTCACTTGTCGTAACTATGTATGTAACAGGGGGTGGATGGATACCAGAGCGATCAGACAATTAGGCTAATGATGGGGATGATGGGGATTTTTACTCTCACGGGGTGTCGAGTATCAACATGGATGGGGTCGTGCTTCTAACGGGTGGGTATTGCTGTAAGAAGGATATCGAATAACTAGTCGTCCTGAGGCGACGAGGGGTAATGATAGTAGTAGTGGTGTGATGGTGCTGTAATGAGAGATGGAGGGAGAGAGACGAGACGTCGTAGAAGCCGAAGTATGGGCCCGAGGGGAGCGCGACAAGCTGTAGCAGCTGGGTATGGGGCGTTGGGTCGTGAGAGTGTATACGGTCGAGCGGAGGTGCTGAACGTTCAGGTATGTGTGAACTTTTTTCCACAAAAAAAGAAAACAAGACAGAGAAATCGAGCAGGGTTGGAAGATAGGCGAGAGAGCGAGAGAGCGAGAGAGAGAGAGAGAGAGAGAGAGAGAGAGAGAAGAAAGATGAGAGAGAGGGGGATGCCGGAATGCAGATATCAGGGGACGGGAGCAATGGAGACACAGGAGGAGGAGACAGATGGACGAGACGCGACAAGACCGAAATATTAAGGATTAAGCAAGAACACGGCGCTTGATGGAACCAGAGCGGGCGACACCAGTGGGTGCCCGTCCGCGCTTGCCAGTGCTGCCTTTCCGCTTTATGTCGGACTTGTTGAGAACAAAGTCCTCGTCGTCCGAGTCATCGTCGCCGTCGTCGTCCGAGTCGTCATCCTCGCCGTCGAGGGATCCAGTGTCAGACGGAGTCCAGCTCTTGCCCTCCTCCTCGATGGAGCTCTCGCGGTCACCAAAGGAAACACCAGCTAGACTCGCACCGAGGACGGTGACACCGCTGGCCTGGCGGTCGCGAGCGAGCGGCATCTTCTGGGGAGTCGCAGAGAGCGCGATCTGGACCTCATCACCATTCTCGTCGGTCTGGCCATTGGGGAAGACCGGACGACCAAGAATGTTGGTAGTCACAATGTGAGGCTCCTTGAACGAGCTGTTCACCCAGTTGTTGGTTGCATTAGGGTAGTTGTGGTAGCTTGGCTGGGGCATTCCGTTCGAATTCGGAAAGATCGACAGGGGCGGGAGCGTCGAAGGGGTGGAGGCAGGGACGTTCATCAGCGACGAGGTGGTTGATGTCGAGGTGGAAGAGGCAAAGCGGTAGGGGATGGGGCGGCCGTTGGCAGTGGTGGGGTAGGTCGTGGGCCACTGAGGCGTCTCCACCTTTGCAGTGCCTGGTGTGCTAGCCTTGGACTCAGAGTCACCCTCAGAAGCCTCGCGCTGGGTGGCCCCGTTGTGTTCCGGAGCCCAGTCACTCGCGTGACGGCGGGCAAAGTGAGGACGAGCCTCAAAACCCGGAGTGGACGCCTTGAAAGGCTCAGGGTGGGTCCAGTTATGGCTACTGAGAGTGGGAACACCGGGAGCCGAGTGGAAGCGCTGCATGTGGGGAGGCGCACTGTGGAGCTGGCCGGTGGCGGGGTGGAGAGCCGACATGGTGGCGGCTGAGAGCGAAGAGGGCATCTGATTGTTGTCAACGTTGCCGAAGGGGATGGGGTATGACGAGTGAGGAATGGAGGGCATCTTGATGGCAGGAACGCTGTTGATGTCGACCAGGTCCGGACTAGGGGCACGCTCCGAAAGAGGAGACTGAAGACGGGTGTTGCTCGGCTTGGTGTCGGTGGCACGCTGAACCTGACCGGAGGGAATCTGGTAGTAGGAAGGGTGGAGGTTGACGGAGGGAAGGGCAAGCTGGCCAGGAGCAAAGCCGCCCCCAACACCTCCCCAAGGGCCAGCCTGCGACATGACAGGGTTCTCAGCCTTGAAGTAGAAGCCGTTTCCGTTCATAACGCCGCCATTCGGGACACGGTGGATCGCGTTGTCCGAGTACGAGAAGACCGACTGGTCTCCGGAATAGTCCGGACCATTGATGCCGACGTGGTTGGCCTGCGAGGAGGCCTCACCACCATAGTTGATGCCGCCAGGCTGGTGGAGCTCTGCGGGGGACCGCTCGCCAGGTGTTGTTTGGCTGCTCTGGTCGCCGGAAGCATGGGGAAGACCGGAACCGTTGTGGCCTTCGGGGTGGAAGTAGCCACGGAAGGCAGGGTTGGCAGGAGCGGCAAGCTGGGAGCTGTGGAGCTGTCCGTTGACGTATCCTCCAAAGTAGGCTGAACCCTCTGGCGGGTGTGAGGAGGCGAAAGCGTGAGGCGGTCCGGTGAGAGGAGGCGAGCCAGCGTAGTCCTGGGTATCGCTCCCCGAGCCGTTGCCGTTGGGAACCATAAAGGACTGCGAGCGGCCACTATATGTCGGAACGTGAAGGGCACGAACCGAGTTGGAAGTAGGGGGGGGGAGGTCGGGGTGCTGGCGCTTAAAGTGCTTGAGGTAGGTGTTGCGGCGCGCAAACTGGCGACCGCAACCTGCCACTTTGCAACCATACGGGCGCTTGCCGGTGCTAGAGCTGTGAGCTTGAGCTCATTTTGGCCTAGGTGAAACTTACTGGATACGACGATGACGAGCAAGGGAACTAGAGTCGGCAAACGCCTTGTTGCAAGTCTCGCAGTGATGGGGGCGCTCGCCAGTGCTAAGTTTGTTAGTGGCTGCTGATCACGACGATCCTCACTGGACACGGGTGTGCACGGTCAGGGCGGAACGCTGGATAAAGGCCTTGCCGCAGCCGCGGAAAGTGCACATGAACGGGCTGGGGTCAGCACAATGGAAACAGGAAAGAAGCTCACCGCTCGTTGGTGTGGATGCGGAAGTGGCGGGCCAAGTCGCTCTTGCGAGCGAAAGCCCTGTCGCAAGCGGGGTACTTGCAGACAAAGGGGCGGACCATGAAGTCATGTCCGGGGCCGACCTGGTTGGTATCATTGACCAACTGGAGTTGAAGAGCATTGGAAGACGGGTGAGGGTGATGGACGTTGAGTGACGGTTTGGGGAGGTGGTGGGGATGGAGGTAGTGGGAGGCACCGATGATGGGTTCGCGGAAGAACGCCAGGTTTTTCCCAAGTGGACCAGAAGCAGCCGCAGCAGTATGATTCAGAACAATGGGGGAGTCGAGGCCCAAGGGGAGTAGACATGGGTTGCACGAGGTAGAGGGAGACATGGGTGGAATGCGGTGGGGGGGGGGGGGACACGGTCAGCGAGTGTGACAAGGGAGTGGAGGGTTAAGGGAGCGACGAAGGAAAGTGCCAAAGTGGTGGATGAGGGAGGGAGAGAAGAACCCTGGAGCCTGATAGCAACAAGGTGGGCGACGAGATGACCAAGGGAGGGGGTGGCCGCGTGGAAAGGAGGAAGAGTAGAGTGTGTCTAATACTCACATCAAGAACGTCCATGTTGACGAGATGAGATGGTCGTGCTTGGTCTTGCCTCTTGGAGAGGGGAATGCAGATCGTCGACGTCCTTATAACTAGCGGGCGTGCCGCGGGGTGGTAGTCTCGAAGAGAGAGGGGGAGGGCGTTGGAAGCCACGAGGGAGAGTTGGGGTGGGCTTTTTGTTTTGCTGTTGCGAATACGGGCGTGAACAGTCTTTATGAGAAACTGTCGAGACCGTGGGGACGAGGGGGGTCGCAAGGAGAGAAAGCAAGGAGTAAAGACGAGGATGGAGGGAGAGGGGGAGGGGGTGAAAGAAAGCAGTAGACAGGTGTGTTGCTCCTTTCAAGTAAACAGGACTGCAAAGGAGGGGAGCGGCCGAAACGGGAGACGCGTCGTGGAAGGACGTGGTACACAAGGACAGACAGGAGGGATGACCAGGATGAGAGAGTCACGGACAGTCATAACACGGGCGACGCGAGAGAATCACGAGCGACGGTATCAGCACACGATCATCTAGGAAGGAGGGAGGCTTGTTTGGGCCAAAGGACCTCGAGCTCACCACTGAGAACGTGTATGTGCAGTAAAGTGATGTTACTGCTGGACGTGCACCGGAGGAGATGGTGCTGGGTGCTGGTTGTGAGAGGTGGAAGGCGGTGGTGTTGGTGGTGGTGGTGGTGGTGGTGGTGGTGGTGAGGGTGAGGGTGAGGGTGAGGGTGAGGGGTTGTTGATCTCTTGAGTGTCAGAGCTCAGAGGAAAAGGTTGCTATGGTCGCTTTTGACCGGAGAACAAGCTTTGACAGTGATGAGATTGAAATGAGATGAGGTGATGAACAGGTCCTGCCTAACGAGTGAAGTGAGTTCGAGCGTGCGAAAGAAGACAACGTGAAGCGAGCGTGTGGTTATCGTTGTTGTCGTATATGGAGAGCAAGTTGACAAGACGGGTTGAGCGATATCGAGAGAGTGAGATAGTGGGTAAGCAGAGGTACCGACGGAGAGAGATAAAAGCCAGAGTAGGAGCGGTGGAGGGAGTGTATTTAAGTTGGATGTAGAGAGAGAGAGAGAGAGAGAAAGAAAGAAAGGAAAGTGTAAAGAGAGGCAGAGGAGGAGGAGAGGAGAGGAGGTGCAGCAAAGGGAGCCGCCCGAGAGGAGGAGAGACAGGGTAGATGATGGGAGGCAAGTAGGGCAAGGCAGCAGAAGAGCAGTGGTCATGGTGATGATGGTGGTGGTGGTTGTGGTAGCGGTGAGCCAAGGCAGGACAGCAGAGGGAGGGGGAGTGGCGACGAGCGAACAGTGAGCCGCGGCGGTGGCGGTCAGTGCGCTTGGACTCATGCAGAGAGTCCTGTCTGTCCCCACCCCAGGCCAAGCAACCCCTCCCAGGCAGAGCAGTCCAGGGAAGCAGTCCTCGTCCTCGACACCCAGGTCGGGCGTGGCGACTGAACCAGATCGAGCGCGAGATCTCCATGCTTCTCCCTCCCCCCCCCCCCCCCCGGACTCGGACATGCATGTCCTCTCCTCCCATGCCGTTAGGTCCGTGGCTGGAGTGAAGGATTGCATGGCACCAGACCCAGGGGAGGGACAGACAAGGCATCAGACCCGAGGACGGGCAGCAGGGGTTTAGAGAACCCTGGGCGGTGTGTGTGTTTTCCATTTTTGGCTCACCCCTCCCCCCATGGCCCTCAGCCCTCAGGGAAAGAAGAGAAGAAAGAAAAAAAAAAAAACGGAGAGAGAGGCACGGGAGGATTTTTTTTTCACGGCCTCTGCTCTGATGCCTTTCAGGTTTACGTATATACGTACAGTGAAAGCCACGTGGCAGCAACCGCCCACGCGCGGCCAGCCCAGAAGGACACACATACACACACGCTGCACACACACACACGCTGCACACACACACACGCTGCACACACACACACACACACACACGCTGCACACACAGATCTGCGGATCCGCGCCTCTTTACCCCTGTTTATTTATAGCCGTCCTGCTGCTGCTTGTGCTGCTGCAGGTGCCACGCCCACCCCATCTTCCCACCACCTGCCACTTTCTTGGGGGGCACGAGTATAAAGAAGACATCTCTGGATCTCTGGCAAGGCGGCGACGCTCCCCACCTCCACCCACAAATGACGCCAGCGACAGACCAGAATAGCCACAATCCAGTGGAGCGCACAACTCACGAGGCCTCACCGTGGCATCTTCCGAGTCAGCAGACATGCACGCTGCAGGCTGCTGCAGGCTGCTGCAGGCATGACGCATGACGCAAAGACTGATAGGAATCACAGGACCCAGCAGAATCAGTGTCTTGACACCTCCCTCGACTGCCTGCCTGTCTCGCTCGCTTGTATGCGCACCCCGGAAAGGGAGGACAGGGGCGCGCATCGCCGCAGCGGCAGCGCGCCCTGCCAGGTGCCGTGTGCCCAGCAGCATCCAGCACCCAGCGGGCGGGTTGCAAGGCCGCCTCGCCGGGGAGCGCGAATCGCCCCGCCCCTGGACCCCGAGCCCCGAGCCCGAGCCCGAGCCCGGAGCCGGGCAGGCAGGCAGTCGGGTGATTTACGCTGCATTTCTCAGTGGGCGCCGCGCGCGGTCGCGGTTTATCTGATACGCCGGCCGGGCCGGCCTTTGTCACAGTGCCACACTCGTGCTCAACACCGGTGCCGCGGCGGCAAGAGACGTGACGTAGGGGCTGCCGTGCGGCTGTCCGTCTGCCGTCTGGTCGGATGACGCGCCCGCCTTCTGTGGGCCGGGTCCGGGGGTGCCCTGCGGCATGCATGCCTCGCTGCCGGCAGGCCGCGGGAACTGCAGACATCATGGATCATGCAAGTTGCTGCTGCAGCCTCGGCGCGGGGTGTCGGACGCCGAGTGCAGAGCAGAGTGCGCAGAGTACCCGTCAGCTACAAGTCGCCACACCCTCCCGCACCCGTCATCTCTGGCTCTTGAACCCTTGGACCATACGTCCTGACGCAGCAGCAGCAGCAGCAGCAGCAGCACAAGCACAAGCACACGGCCGCCGGACGTGCGATGGCTTGTACGCCGGCCGTATCCAATACCAAATGCCCATTTGCGCGCCCCCGTGGCGGGTGGCGCGTAACACGTTCTCTTGGCACGTTGGCATGTTGGCATATTGGCATGTTGGCACAAGCACCCCGTACCCCGCACCTGTCCACACATGGCACGAGAAGGCAGCGCGCAGCGCGCAGGGCTGCTGCTCGTGTTCGCTCTGCTCGCCAAGGGCGTGCCTGGCCATCAATGATCGTGATCGCGCTCAGCAGACGACCCGACTCCGAGCTCCGAGCCCCGGGGCCCGGGGCGCCACAGGCATGCGGCAATGCTCGATCACTGATGGTGCTCATTGCTGCCCGTATCCATCCTTGGCATTCCGGCGCAACGCGACGGCGAAGGCGAGCAAGCGGGCGAGCGAGCGAGCGAGCGAGCGGGCGAGCGAGCGGGCGAGCGCGCCCTGCTGCCAGCTGCCAGCAGCCTGCGGTCTGCGGTCTGCGGTCTGCGACGTCCCGAGTGCGCAATCGAGCGTTCGAGCGTTCGGGCAACATAGTGGGGCCGGGACGCCGGGCCGCTCCGCGGCGGCTTCAGTCGTCACGGAGGAGAGCGCAACGGGGACCCGAGCGATCCGCGCGACACCCGTAGTGGGACGGCGCAGCGGAGCGGCGCGGCTGTCAAGAAGATAAGCACCCCCTGCACCCCCCTCGGTGTGCCACGGCGCGCTCCTGCTCCTGCTCCGCTCGCCGAGAGGCCACAGTACACCACACCACACCACGCCACACTCACGCCACGCTCCGCCACACCCCGCCACGACACGCCATGGCGGGCCGCGAACCCCCGGCACCGGCCCGTCCTCCCTCCCCCGTCCGTCCGTCCGCCGCCCCCATCGCCATCGCCGCCCCGCGACGCTCGAGGGACCTCACCGCGGCGAACGGGGCCCGAGGCACGCGTCCGGTGCGCCACCATCTGACCGTCTCTCTCCGCAGCCCGCCGCGTCGCCAGGGCCAATCCGCCTCGCACCCCTATCCGTATCCGTATCCATATGCGCCGTACCCGCGGTAGCCATATCCGTATCCCTGTCGCGTCGCAGCCGTGTCGGGCCGACCCACGCCGGCGTCGTGTCCCCGCGCACACCGAACGTCCGCGGCGCCCATCTTCATGTTAGATCTGCCCGCCGAACAAGCATGTCCTCGCACCCGTTCGCGCGCCACGGTGCCACTGTCCCACGCGGCGCGCTGCTACCACACGTACCAAACGCGGCGCACCCCCGCGGTGCCTCGTGCAGAGTGGAGCGTCCAAGGCCGAGTGGAGCGTTCCGTCTTCTCCGTGCACGGGCCGATGACGCGCTGCAGCGGCATGCCATGTCAGCGGCAGCGGGCACGCCATGCGGGGCGGGCTATAAATATCGCTCGCATGTGGGTGGGAATAGCCACGGCGCGGCGTATGGGTGGAGTGGAGTGGAGCAGGTGGAGCGGTCCGGGAGCCAGGGGCAGAGCCGTGTGTGCTCCAGCTCGACTGACGGCTGACGACTGAACGTGCCGGGCGCTCGGCATCGCACGTGTTGCTCGCGCACGCTCGCGCTCGGCGTACATTTGTGGCATTGCTGCCTCGTGCCCACCAGACCGGGGCCTGGGCGAGGCGCCACGCACCACTGCAGCAGTAAATAGATTGCCCAAGATTCTCAGTCTCTGCTTGCACGCAGCGGCCATTGAACGCCGAGGCGGTATTGGACGGACGGACCGTGCGGTGTGCGTGCCGCGCGGTCGTGCGGCCGTGCGGCGTGGGTGTGTGCGTGCGTGCGTGCGTGCGCTGCGGCGCCACCCTGCAGCCCAGCCCCAAGGCTCCGCGCGCTACGCGGGTCGTGACCCTGCGCGCATCAGCTGCACTCCTTGTGGCACTCGGTCTCACCAGCACGCTGCTGCACAGAGCCGTGCTGCTGCGAGCGGTGCTGCTCGTGTCCCTGCCCCGCGTCATCGCCCGCGTGCCGACAGGGATCGGTACGTATCGGTGACTTAGTTTGCACCTGCCGTGGTTTCCGGTCCCCCGCGTTCTCTCCTCCCCCGTTCTCTCTCATACGCAGGCAAAACGCAAGGCGAGGGAAGCGCAGGATCCAGAGGGCCCTCTCTCCAGACTGGTGGTCCCTTTCCTCCCCTCCCTGCCCTGCACCCTCCGTGCAGCTCTTCTGCGTTTCCTGGAGCTGGAACCGGCTGCAAAAGAGGCTGAATACCCCGAAAGGTCTCTCTGATCCCACCGTTTCTGCTCCGATTCGCTGATTCCCGCCACGGCGATTCGTCCAGTCCGCCAAACGGCCGGGATATTCTGTGCTGTGCCCGCGGCGTATATCCCGTCCAGCTCCCCCCAGCGGCGCTTGTGCAGAGGTGCTCGGCGCATCTGCGCTGGCAGCGGCCATAGCGTCAGCCCTGCCAGCTCACTCTTCCTAGTTGCAGGTCGCCTGCGGCGATCGTCGGAATCAGCAGGCAGCCTCGCCGCCACTCCCGAGCTGTGCAGCGGGCGGCCTACTTGGCCCCAACTACTGCTGGTGCCAGTGACATTCCGCAGTGTCCGGTGGGAGGCGCACAGCCAAAGCTCGGACCTAGGCGAGGCGCCCTGACCAAACTGCGGACAAGCCACGGTGGAGCCGCGGCGTGTGGCGGTGCTCGTGCTCGCCAGACATCTGCAATCAAGGCATGCAATCGCCGTAGCATGTCGACGCGGGCCGCTGTCTCTGAGCGGATCGCGCTGTGTGGCGTCAGCAGGCGCGGCACCATTATCGGTGTCTCGTCCGTCACGTGCATGGACGCTGCAGCCGCACTGTGCGCCAGGCATGTACGCCGTACGCTGCCGACCCCGCTCGCGCAATGCATGCAGCTGGCGCCGCCACAGCGCTGTCCGCTCGGCCAAACTGGCAGCGAGGCGTAGCTCGCAGAGTGCACAGTGCAGTGGCTGACGAAAATGACGACGGCGCCAGTCTTGGCGGATCGCCGGCGGCTTGGCACTGTTTGTCGTGCCGCGGGTATGCCATCTGCGGCACGGCACTGCACCTGCGCGCTTGGCGGCGGGCGCGCGCGCATGCGGATATGGAGATCGGGAGATCGGTATCGGTGTCAGCGCCGCGGTCCAAATACACGGTATGCAGAACGCGGGGTGGCGGACGTCACCGCGGGCCGGCCGCGCTGGGCTCGGCATGGGCTGCACGGCTCTCGGCCTCTCGGGGGCGGATCGGGTGGCCCAGCTGCCCGCATATTTGACTGTGCTGTGGCTGTGCGATGCATGCTTGGCGCGTGTGATGGCTGCATGCGAGACGGTGAACTGAAAGAACCAGTGCCTCACAGGCTAGCTCCTGCAGCAGGAGCAGGAGCCGCCACGAGAGGCGCGCCGCGAATGGAACGGCGGCTCGGCGTCCGGCCCTCTCCTGTTTACCGCAAGATCATGTCGGCAGATGGGCTAATCTGGCCCGTGTCCCCATCCTACGGGGGCTGGCAAGCCTGCTTGGCATCTCACATGACAAACAAACACGGCGACCCAAGTGCTTGGCGCAGTCGGCTCGCGCTCAGCCGTCGCACAAGTTCTCACCACTCGACGGCAGCCCCAGAGTTCGGGCCCACGACACACGCGAGGGAGGCTCGGGGCAGGGCGGGCGGGGCCTTCTCGGCGACGCACGCCCGTTGCAGCGTCACCGCCACAATGGCGGCACCGGCAGACGGCGCGCACTGCAAGTGGCAGTGACGGCAGCCCTGCAAGCACGACTGGACAGTCGCTGGACCCACCGCCCGATCGTTCCGGCCTACGAGCACAAGAGTGGGTGTGGCGCTCGGTTCACCCGATTCCCACATGCCTTGGCCGGCAAAGTACAGTAGCCCAAATGCTATCTCCCCTGCCAGCGATCGCCTTTGCGCGTTCACGGCGTCCCTGCCCCGCGGTTATCGCCGTATCAGCTCCGGCACACGCCGCCATTCAGGCCAGGGGACGACCCCGCCGCGCACCTGGTAAGCCCACCAGCCGGAACGGTGGCGACCCTACCTGTCCGCAGTGGCAGCGGCCCATTCGTCCCGTGCTGGCGACAGCGCCTTGGGCCGGTGTCCAGTGCGTGCGCGGTGCCAAGACTTTTGTGATGGTGGTGCCCGAGACTGACCTGACGTGACCCACTTGGCCGGGCTGGATCGGTGTTTTCCAGCACACGTTTCTCCTATCCGCCAACATCAGCAGCGAGGCCGTCCGCGGCCGTGGCCACACTCTCTCTGCGGCTTGACCGCTGGGCCTGGGAGAGCCCTCTCAGCGTTTCCAGTGAACACGAACCGTCCCCGCGCTTCCAGCGCGTCCAGCGCCGGAATTGCAGATCCTTGGAAGCGTTGGCCGTCGGGGCGTGCAAGACAGTGACGAGAGATCGGGGAATGGCGCCGGAGATGGGGCGGACAGCTATTGGCGGAGAGCGGAGCTATCCCTCTTGTCCCCGGAACGCAGCGTTCCAGTTCGGCACATGCGAGGGGCCGCGGCAACGGGCATCGAGATTCCAGGCTCGGGGCATGTGGTTGGCTGATACCCCGAAGCCTTCAGGCCTGCACCCTCGAGCTCGAAGTGCGATCGGACGGTGCGGACGCACCCTGCCTCGACGTTCGGACCGCGTGGTGGCCATGACGTTGCAGTCGAGGCGAGGATACTGCGCGAGTAGCCGGGTATACGGCGGGTGCGCGCAGGGTCGGGCGGCAGCGTGGCGGAGGCGCGAGGGTGGCGGGGTTGCGGTGTGGCGGCGCCTCAGACGCAGATGTGCAGGGGTACGGGCTGTTTGTCATCTCGCTGCGCAAACATGAGGAGGCCCTCAACAGACCTCTGGCCCACCGCGCGGACTCGTCAAGTGACGTTCACAGTGGTCGAGGGCTGGCGATCAAAGCTCCGAATCTTCAGTCCACCATCGCTCGTGGCAGTGTTACCGTGGTCCATCAACCATTTGTCCCACCTGCTTTCTCCCACTTCTCATCCCCTGGCCATGCATAAGCATACGCAGAAGCACGGTGCATCAGGCGGGGCCGTCCTATGCATGCATAGACATCGTCTTCGCTAGTATATCGGTTAGTATAAGCGTCTCTCACTGGGATCACGCTAGAGCAGGGTTCGACTCCCTGGCGGAGAAGATGCTCGTCTGAGCTCCCTTTTTCTTCTCGCGAGGTAGGAGGGAGCGCAAAGGGAGTGGAAGAGAGAGAGGAGACGGCTTCGAGATAGGGGACCGGGAGGAAGCGGCAGGAACAGCAGTAATGTTAGAAGGTGGTCCGGCATCCGGTACAGTCGTTGCTGCATTAGAGTCTCGTACAACGTCTCAGTCAGCCCTCTAGTACTTGCGGTTGACGATCGGGCCGACGTCCTTTGCAAACACCTCCCAGGAGCCCGCGGTCGGGAAGAGGTTGGCCATGGTCGGCGAGACGTGGACGCCGCCGGCCTCCTCGACAAACGTGACGTCGACGCCGGCGTTCTGCATGCCCTTGACAGTAATGCGAATCTCGTCGATGAGAATCTCCATCTCGCCGCCGTGCACATAGACCTTCTTGCCGGCGAGGTACTTCCACTCGTCGACGCTCGCGTTGACGGGCGCAAAGTAGGGACCCGTGCGCCCCGCGAGCGTGTAGTGGCGGCCTGCAGAGACGGCCGCCTTCTTGCCGAGCCACGGGATGTAGTCTGTGCCCCAGTTCGAGGTCATCGACGGGCGGATGTTGTTGGGCGACATGTCGCACCAGGGGCCGCTGAGAGCGAGCGCGCCGGGCCCCTCCTTGCCGATATCGGCAAGGTAGCGCGAGAGCATGAGGCACATGTGCGCGCCGGCACTCTCGCCGATAAAGGTAATGTTCTCGGGGGCAAAGCCGAGGTCACGGGTGAGGTAGTCCCAGCCGGCGAGCGCGTCGAGGAGCGGGGCGGGGAACGCGTTGGACGACGTGAGGACCTTGCGGTAGTTGACGCCTGGAGTCAGTGTGTCTGGAAAGGTCATGGGCGGCCTGGTATTGCCCAGACGGCTACCAGGCCCCATCTACATTCTTGCCACTCACCAAACACCCTCACGCCAAAGGTGGAGGCCATGGTCCACGCAAAGGGGCGCTCGAGGGGGTGGCCGAACGCGTACGCGCTGCAGGTGTCAGCTCGCTGTCAGGTGTCCACGGCTCCCACTTACCCGCCGACAAAGTACAGAATGGCCTTCTCGCCGTCGGCGGCCTTGGCAGCGCCGTCAATACCCTTGGGCGCGAGCATGAATCCGGGGCGCTCAACCGCCTGGACGCCGTCGCAGACGGCAAAGCCCTCGCGGGGGGTGGTGGCCGGCTGGAGACGAACAACAGTGGCCTTGACGCCCGGCGCGGAACGGCAGCCGCCGTTCTTTGCATACGCGGCGGGGATCTTCCACTCCTTGGCATCGGCACCGGGGAGGTAGAACGAGAAGCGGAGGAGGACGATCCGGATAATGTTCGACAGCAGGTGTGCCTTGAGGTCCATCCACTTGGCGCGGGGACCAAAGATGTAGTGCTTGAGGATCGTGTAGGGGATCACGACGGGGAGGGAGAGGAGCGTTGATGCAGTGCCGGCGAGGTTGAGCAGAGCCAGCACCGGTCTGGAAGGCGTAGAGGGTGCTGCGGGGTCCGGGACGGCGCGGCGCAGCGCGCTCCAGTCCAGCTTCGACATTGACATTGTGGATCCAACCTAGCTGTGAAGAGTAAGAAGGGAGATGGAAAGTAGCAAGATGCGATGCGGTGAGATTATGACCCTATGCAGCGTGGCTGGAGGGCCTAGCGTTGTGAGCTCGTGAGTGGCGCGACCGCGTCGGGGACGGCGACGAGAATGGGGAAAGTGGGGAGAAGCAAAGCAAACAAGTGAAACACCCTGTGGCCAACATGGACATGGCGCTGTCAATATTGTCAACGAGGTCAGACAAGCTGGACAGTGAACGCGTCTCGGTCAGAGACTGCCGCCGGGTGGCAGTTGCCGAGGGGCACCACACGGGCACCATCGTCCCCGGCGCGGTCTAGTGAAATGGCCGACCCTGGAAGGTCAAGTGGCACTCGTGCGTCCACTCGCTGGATTGAATTGTGCGCGGACGAGAAAAAAGGACGACCCCGGCCCGAATCGAACGGACAACCTTGAGGAGGAAGTATCCCATCTTTGGAATCTCACGCGCTACCATTACGCCACGGGGTCGATATTTCCTTGCCTGGTGGGGAGGCTCGGCCGCCGATGCGGGCTTGGCTGCATTGCATTGTTATTGATTTCCGGAGGGAATGGTGGAAGCTCGGCGAGCATGGTCGCAAGACTGTGTAGAGTTACTACGGAATCCGATCAGGCGAGAGGTCAGTTTGGCGGAGGGTGGAAGGTAAGATCGCCACAAACCCGCGCTGCCACCAGTGTCCGGACGGAATCGACTTGCAGCAGCAACTCGATGCGCAACTTGCTTTTGCCTGCCTGCAGAATGCTCCAGAGCGCGGTCAATTGCTGCGTTGCTGCGTTGCTAGAGGTCGCGGAAGTGCCACCCATGACCACCACCGAAACATTGGGCCTCCACTTTCGAATTTGGTTCCGCTCCGGCCGAAACTTGAGAATGATGAAATGACCGACCTCGCTCTCTCTCTCGGAGTGGCGACGACACGACATTGCTTCTGCCATTGTCATCATCGTCTCTCTCACCATCGCCAGCAGCACTCATGATGGCATCCCCACTCAAGACCTACTTTGACCGCTCGCTCGGCCTCCTGCGCCGCAGCACCTCCAAGGGTAGGTCATCCTGCTGCGAGCTAGAGGCTCTCGTCTCAGCAAGGCTCACACACAGTGATTCGCATGGACGCGATGCCGAGTTCGGCGCCCATGACCATCTTCAACTTTGACGCGCGGGACCCGCCGATTGACGAGGTCAACTCCTTTGCTACCGGCTCCGACTCGGACATTGGCGGCCTCAGCACCTGCGCGCTCACCCACGTCCCCGCCGAGAGCGCCGACGGCGCCTCCCACACCGCATTCCACGGCAACCTCTCCCTCCGTGTCCCGCCCCAGTTTGCCGGCCGTATCCGCACAGGATACGCCGCGTTCCGCAACAAGTCGCGCCCCACCCTCTTTGGCGAGGAGACCTGGGACCTTGAGCTCTACTCCCACCTCAAGGTCGAGGTCGCGTACCGCGGATGGGACAACTGGCGCTCTCGATGGGTTATGAACCTCCAGACCGACGGCCCTGTTCGGTGAGTGATGGGAGGAGGATGGAATGGAAGACGAGGGGGTCCGTTGCTGGGTACCATGGTAGAGCGAGCAACGTCGTCCCCGACAGCCAGCGTGGATGTTCGGATGACCGGACGGCGCGGCACCCCCCCATAGCCCACCCCATGACGACACATACTGACCCTCAGCTCCGACCTCTTCCAGCACCGTCTGGACTTGCCCCCGTCGCAACAGAGCACATCCGCTCCTCTGGACCCGTTGCACTGCACTGGTCTGCAGTTCGTGACTCTCCACCTCCCCCTCTCCTCGTTCGTCCTCACCAACTCGGGCCAGACGAGCGCAAAGCAGGTTGACATGATGCGCCACAAGATCCGGACGATCGGATTCGCTCTGCTCGGTGGCGGACGGGACGACGTCGAGGCCTCGCAGACTCCGGAGGCGCTTGCCGCGGCTGAGCGCGGAAAGCGTCTTGCAGCCGGTGGACTCGGTGCGCCCGGCGCCGACGAGGAGCCGGACGCCGAGCTCGATGAGCTCCTCGCGTCGGACCGCCCGGCGACTTCGGGCCACGGCGCCGCTCCTGCGCCCCGCCGCCCCGCGACGGGTGGCTACCACCGCGTCGACGCCGCGGGCGCAACCGTCGTCCCGCCCGTCCTCCCCCCCACAAACGACATTGGCACCGAGGGCTACTACGAACTGTGCATCCGCAGCGTTCAGGCGGTCAAGTACGACTCGGAGGACCTCGACTAATGTGCAGCTGTAGCAAGTACGTGGCCATCGACTCATGATGCATTGATCACATCTTCGCCCGGTGTCTGGAGCGGCCTCGAGACAGCAAGGGACGAATCTATCCCGGCGGCTCAACGACCTGACATTGTTCCTGCAGCTCGCTGACCACACTGACCCGCGCTAAATGCTCACCGTGCGCTCGGGGTACGCTTGGTCGGGGAATGGTAGCGGTGGAGGATGAGGAGGAGGAGAAGGATGAGGACATCCTAGTGGACAAGCCGGCCCCAGCCCTGCATCAGGAAGGCGAGGACGACGTTGCGACCACGTTGGAGCTTGCCGTGCTCACCGCCGCGTGGGTTTCTACGCTGATCGGGTTATCTGAGCCTGGTCCCAGTTCCTCAACACCCTTGGTGTTGGTGGCGAGTACCCCATGACCTCGACCTTGGCCTTCGGGCACAAGCCCATCACTGGCTCTGTCTAGACCGACGATCTGCCCATGGGTCATGTCGACGATCTGCATGAACGAGGTGGCAGCCATCCAGTTGAGCTCACAGACCTCGTCAGACTTTCAGCACTGGGGCCAAACAGCCTCGTAGCACTCGGGACCCTCTGAAGGCCCGCCGTCTGGCTTTTCTCGCCCACCGAGCACGCACAGCGGCTCACCCGCCGGCCCGCAAGGCGCCGGCCCGCCGCGCACTTCCACCGGCCTGCCCACGTCGGAGACCGCGTCCCTCGCTGACCCTGCCTGTGCGCCCTCCCTCGAGCCGCCTCGGCTCGACTGCTGGAAAGAAGAATGAGACCTTGATGATCCCAACTGTTCGTGCTCGCCGAGGTCTCGCGAGGATCCGATGCATGTAAAATCACAAAAGAGTAAAACAAACGGTGTCCAGGTGACTGACAAAGGTGGAGCAACATTTAAAGAATTCAGTCCCCGCCGCCACCCACCGCCACAACGATCAACAACAACACAGTGAATGTTATCAGTCTTTGTTTATTTACCTTTCATCATCCATGTCATCCACACCCGTTTACCCACCATGACAACCGCGAGCACCATCACAACTTGCGTGCCGCTTGGCGATCCCAACTTTGGCTGGGACAACAGCGCCATCTGGAATTTGAAAACAATTATTCATGAGGTCGCCTCCCACGATGTCGGGGAACGCCTCTGGAATACTCGTCTGTGTGCACTGCTCCAGCAGTCTCTCCAGTTTCGGCCTCAAGACGACACGCCCCCGGGCATCCATCTCAATGTAGACTCCGAGGTAGAAGCCGCCAACTGGAGGCGCGGCCCCGACGACGACAAGTTTATCAGTGCGCCGCTCCAAGAGGCGATGAGGCAACAACTTCACCGCGAGCGCAATCGAGTATGTCGAGGCACCACGAGTTGATTCTGACGCCACAGATTGGCGAGCCCCACCACCTCGTCGGCATGTACAAGCCTGACTTTGCGACGTATCTCCGCTGCCGTGTCTCGCAGGGCAGTACCCGGTGTTACATCATCAGCCTCGTTGGCGAGATGAAGATCACCAAGCTCAAGCACACTGGCAAATGGGTCGTCGAGATCGAACGGGATTCCGACCCCGAGCTCGAGCAATTCTTCGATGAGCGGACTCATTGGTCGCTCCCAACGTCGGACTCCAATCCCACCAAGCTTCACATCGCCGAAGTTGACCAGCGGCGCAAGTGGCGGTGGGGTCTCGCCAAGACCCTTGTTTACCTCCGCACCGTGCAGCAGTGGTGCGGGGGATACTTGGCGTTCTTCATCCTCGGCAGTCGCTTCGCCAGGATGTTCATTCGCGGCGACACGGTGTACATGGAAGCAGCTCCCGAGTTTCGCACCAGGAACAGGTCACTTCGCTCCCTCTCAAACCTTCTCAATGTTGACGAGAGTAAGGACCACCTGCCATGGGACTTGGCCACGCCACCGCAGCAGCAGCCCACTATTGCGACGCCGGACCCGCGCCGTGGTCTCAACCGCGAGGCCTTGAGTTGCCTGGTCGACTTTGTTCACCTATCCGTGAACGCGCTCGTCCATATCCCCCTCGAGGGGCCACTCCCCCGTCTGGCGTTCCCCAGTATGGTCGACTGCCCCACTCTCCAAGGGGGTCAAAGGGACCGGATATACAATTTCCCATAAGCAGCTGTTCTGGCAT
>PQXP01000283.1:0-36240 GCA_002973495.1 Apiotrichum akiyoshidainum
TCGCAGCCCTCGACCCCCGCTGTCGAGCTCGAGCGCGAGATCCTCGCCCCCTCCCCTGTCATTGACGAGGCCAAGCCTGCCCCCGTCGAGCCCGAGGCCCCCGCGCCGGCCGTGGAGGAGGCCAAGCCTGTCGAGCCCGAAGTCGCGGCCGACGACATCAAGACTGCCACCCGCGAGGTGGAGGCGCCGGCCGCCCCCGAGGTTGACGCGACCCCCGCCCCCGAGCCCGAGGTCGTTGCCGTCGAGCAGGCTCCCGCTCCCGAGCCCGCCGTCGCTGACGAGGCCGTCAAGGTCGAGACCACCAAGGCTGTCGAGCCCGAGGTTGTCGCCGCTGCCGCCGTTGCCGTCGCGGCCGTCGCGGCTGTTGTCCCCGCCGCCGTCGAGGCCAAGGAGGAGGCTCCCAAGGCGGTCGAGACAAAGGTCGAGGAGACTAAGGTCGAGGCCGCCGTTGAGCCCGTCGTCGACGTCGAGGCCGCTGCCGAGCCCGTTGTCGAGGCCGCTGCCGAGCCCGTTGTCGAGGCCGCTGCTGAGCCCGTTGTCGAGGCCGCTGCTGAGCCCGTTGTCGCCACCCGCGAGGTCGAGGTCGCTGCCGCTGAGCCCGTGGTTGAGGCTAAGCCCGAGCCCGCCGCGGAGAAGGCGGCTGAGCCCGTTGTTGAGGCTGCCCAGGAGGTCGCCGCTATCGAGCCCGTCGTTGAGGCCAAGGCTGAGCCGATTGTGGAGAAGGCCGCCGAGCCCGTCGTCGAGAAGATCGCCGAGCCCGTCGCCGAGGTCGTCGAGAAGGTTGCCGAGCCCGTCGTCGAGAAGATCGCCGAGCCCGTCGCCGAGGTCGTCGAGAAGGTTGCCGAGCCCGTCGCCGAGGTCGCCGAGAAGGCCGCCGAGCCCGTCGTCGAGAAGATCGCCGAGCCCGTCGCCGAGGTCGTCGAGAAGGTTGCCGAGCCCGTCGCCGAGGTCGCCGAGAAGGCCGCCGAGCCCGTCGCCGAGCCCGTCGCCGAGGTCGTCGAGAAGGTTGCCGTCGCCGAGAAGGTCGTCGAGGCTGTCGTCGAGGCCCAGGTCGAGGAGCCCATCGTCGCCGTCAAGGCGGTCGAGGTCGAGGTCGCCGCCACCGAGCACGTTGCCGAGGTCGCTGCCGTTGTCGAGAAGTCCCAGCCCGCCGTTGAGGCTGCCGCCACTGAGTCCGTCAAGGAGGTCGCCGCCGAGCCCATTGTTGAGCAGGCTGCCGAGCCCGTCGTCGCTCCCAAGGAGGTCGAGGTCGCCGGTACTGCGCCTGTTGTCGAGGCCAAGGCCGAGTCGGAACCCGTTGCTGAGGTTGCCGCCGCCGAGACTGTTGTTGAGGCCCCCAAGGAGGCCGCCGCTGCTGAGCCCGTCGTTGACGCCAAGCCCGAGCCCGTCGTCGAGGCCCCCGTCGCCGCCGAGCCCGCTGCTGAGGTTGCCGCCACTGAGCCCGTCGCGGCCAAGGACGAGCCCGTTGTCGATACCAAGGCCGAGGAGCCCGCCACCGCCGTCAAGGAGGTTGAGGTCGCCGCCGCCGAGCCTGTTGTCGAGGCCAAGGTTGCGGAGCCCGTCAAGGAGGCCGTTGCCGAGCCGGTTGTTGAGGCTAAGGCCGAGCCGGTTGTTGAGGCCAAGCCTGAGCCTGCTGTCGAGGTCAATGTTGAGAAGCCTGTTGTCGCCACCCCCGTTGTCGAGGCCGCCCCCGTCGTCGAGACCAAGGCCGAGGAGGCCGTCGAGGCTGCCACCGTTGAGGCTGTCAAGGAGGTCGCTCCCGTTGAGGCTAAGCCTGAGCCTGTCGTTGAGAAGGTTGCCGAGCCCATCGTCGAGAAGATCTCCGAGCCCGTCGAGGAGGTTGCCGCCGCCGAGCCTGTCACCGAGGCTAAGGCCGAGTCCGTCGCCGAGGCTAACGTCGAGCCCATTGTTGAGGCCAAGACTGAGACTGTTGCTGAGAAGATTGCCGAGCCCGTTGCTGAGGTCAAGGCTGAGCCTATCGTCGAGAAGGTCCCCGAGCCCGTTGTCGAGAAGATCGCCGAGCCAGTCGCCGAGGTCGTCGAGAAGGTTGCCGAGCCTGTCGTCGAGAAGGTTGCCGAGCCTGTCGCCGAGGTCGTCGAGAAGGCCGCTGAGCCTGTCGTCGAGAAGGCTGCCGAGCCTGTCGTCGAGAAGGTTGCCGAGCCTGTCGCCGAGGTCGTCGAGAAGGCCGCTGAGCCTGTCGTCGAGAAGGCTGCCGAGCCTGTCGTCGAGAAGGTTGCCGAGCCTGTCGCCGAGGTCGTCGAGAAGGCCGCTGAGCCTGTCGTCGAGAAGGCTGCCGAGCCTGTCGTCGAGAAGGCTGCCGAGCCTGTCGTCGAGAAGGTTGCCGAGCCTGTCGCCGAGGTCGCCGAGAAGGCCACCGAGCCTGTCGCCGAGGTCGTCGAGAAGGCCGCTGAGCCTGTCGTCGAGGCCCAGGTCGAGGAGCCCATCGTCGCCGTCAAGGCGGTCGAGGCCGAGGTCGCCGCCGCTGAGTCCATCGCCGAGGCCAAGCCTGAACCCGTTGTCGCCGCCAAGGAGGTCGAGGTCGCTGCCGCCGAGCCCGCTGCCGAGGTTGCCACCGCCGAGCCCGTTGTTGAGGCCACCAAGGAGGTCGCCGTTGCCGAGAACCCCAAGGAGGTCGAGGTCGCTGCCGCCGAGCCCGTTGCCGAGGTCGCTACCATCGTCGAGAAGGTCGAGCCCGTCGTCGAGAAGGCCGAGCCCGCCGTTGTGGAGAAGGCCGAGACTGTCGTCGAGAAGATTGCCGAGCCGGTTGTCGAGAAGGCTGTTGCCGAGACCGAGCCCGCTGTTGAGGCTAAGCCTGAGCCTGTTGTTGAGGCCCAGGTTGAGGAGCCTGTCGTCGCCGTCAAGGAGGTCGAGGTCGCTGCCGCTGAGCCCGTTGTCGAGGCCGAGCCCGTCGCCGAGAAGGTCGAGCCCGTCGCCGAGAAGGTCGAGCCCGTCGCCGAGAAGGTCGAGCCCGTCGCCGAGAAGGTCGAGCCCGTTGTCGAAAAGGTCGAGCCCGTTGTGGAGAAGGCCGAGCCCGTCGCCGAGAAGGCCGAGCCTGTTGAGGCCGTTGTGAAGGTCGAGGCCCCTAAGGCTGAGAAGCCCGCCGAGGCCGTCGCTGCGGCCCCTAAGCACGTCGAGGCCAAGGAGGTTGAGGCCCCTAAGACCGAGGAGCCCGCTCTCGAGGCCCCGAAGGCTGAGAAGGCTGTCGAGGTCGTTGCGGAGGCCCCCGCCGTTGCCAAGGCTGTCGAGAAGGCTTCCGTCGCCGCTGAGAAGGCTCCCGTTGTTGCCCCTGTTGTCGAGTCAAAAGTTGCGGTCGAGGGGAGTAATCCCCAACTCAATGTCAACACTGCCGCCGCCGCCCCCGCCGCCGTCGCTCAAGTCGAAGAAGTCCGGGCTGTTCAGCAGGTTCAAGTCGAAGCTGAAGATGTGAGCGAGCAGCTCAAGGAGGAGCTCAAGGAGGAGCTCAAGGAGGAGCTCAAGGAGAAGATCAAGGAGGAGATCAAGAAGGAGGCCGTTGCCGAGCTCGTTGCCGAGCTTGTTGCGGCCAAGTCGGACGCCGCGCCCGAGGCCCCCAAGCCCAAGCCAACCCAGCAGGTCCGCGAGGAGGCTCTCGCCGCTGCCCTCGCCGAGGCCCAGGTCGAGATCACCAACGAGGTCATCGACTTTAAGACCGCCCTTTCCGGATAGACGCCCTAGTATGACGTGTTCCCTTGTATTGCCGTAGTAAAATAATAGTGATTTGAAAGATCGAAAGAGACGATGCAGTAGATATTCCGCACCTCGAGCCCTCGAATGGTGGCCTGGTCTGGAAGTGGAGGATGGTGCTCGAGACGGGGGGCGCAATAAGTCGTCAAGGACCGGGGGGATGATTGGAACTGAGCTAACCCGGGCGCGGGCAGAAGTTGCTACTACGAGGGCAGAGCACACTGAACCGCTACCCAGTGGAGGAGGACGGGGCTGATCTCTGGAATAGATGGTGCTGGCAACAAAGGTCGCACTAGACCGGTGGGGGGCAGGAGGATGGTGGAGGATCACAGAGTTACAGTGCCAGGCCTCACACAACCGTGTCCATACGTCTACAATAAGAGGGAACTGTGGGTGGGATTGAACGCACCAATGCCCGTACAAGCGATCCCTCACATTCCCATGGGGTAGCGGCTCCGGGCATTGTGAACGGGCAGACGAGGTGTGGCGCCACAAACGCATGGGTTCCCAACGGTGACCTCAGGCTGCCAGATCATGTTCCGGTGTGTGAACTCGCGGCAGGAGCGTGAGATGCCACTTCTAGAGTATAGGTCTCGTGGTCGCGAGCGGCCAGCCTGGTACTGAGGTCCCTCGGGCCGGGACCCAGATAGCTGGGAAGCCCCCGTCCGTGGCTCGGTACCGTTCCCCGAGCCGAAGGCCTCGACCCCAGATATTGTGCGCACCACGTCCGTGGAGGCATCCTCGATTTCTGGGGAGGGACCCCCTTCCACCACCCTCAGCCCTCATAGTCGGTGAATTGGTTGGACCGACTGTGACGGCCGAGGTGTGGAGAGGGGTGGTTTGTATCTGTCACTGGCCACAGGTCAACAGTCAATGGCCATAGTATTACGTAAAAAGCGTCGGCGACCTCCGATACCGTGGCTCGCTTGGCCCGCTGATGCCCATATCACTGTCCCTCGTCGAGCACGTCGGCGTTGAGCGACGGCCTGCACAGACGCACGCACGGACGGTTCTGCCAATGGCTGGCGCTGTCGCTGTCGCCGTTGCCGCCAAGCCAAGGCCTTCGTCGTGTTATATAGGCCATGGTTTGGGAATAGCTTGATCGCTCTAGCTCTCCCCATTCGGGCGTCTTGTTCTTCTCCTTTATTCCCAAACGAAAACAGTGACCGCAATGTCCGCCCCAAGCGCGCTGGATCAGGCGCACGCGCAAGACTGGAACAGCCTGGATCTCGGATACGCGGCCGCGTCGTGCCGTCGCGAGGTGCTCGTTGACCTCGACGTCTACGTGCACGGACTGGAGGAGATTGCGGACAGCCGGCGGCCCATTGCCGTCGTTGTGAGCATGCATGACTCGAGCGTACGCTGACGGCCCAGCTCATCGCACATGGGTTCACCAACAAGGCAAAGCACATGTGGCCGATGGCGGCGGGGCTGATCGGGGAGGCGAAGCGGCTGGATGCCGCGCATGCGGGAGCACGGAGCCGCACGCGCGATCTCGTTGTCGTGACGCTGGTGGGTCTCGTATGGCGTGCTGACGGCAAAGGAGACTGACGATCAGGACCAGCGGAACCACGGCGAACGCAGGCGGGTGTTTGAGAAAGGACAGAACCTGCATGGCCCGACACGCTTGTGAGTTCCCGCGTTAGAGACGTTCCTGGCTTACAGTTCAGGATGGGCCTCGCCACCTCGTCTGGTGAGAGGGTCGGGGCAGAGGTGTACTGACAACAGCCGGTGGCGTGTACGACCATGAGCTGATCATGGACTTCCTCGGGGACAAGCTCTTTCCCAACAACGAGCGGCAGATTGTAGAGTACATGGCCGCCGGCTTCTCTCTCGGCGGTGCGTTGGCGCGAACCGTGCTGCGTGCTGACAGCTCCAGGACACGTCACATGGCGCCTCCTGCGAAACGACCAGCGCATCAAGATTGGAGTGCCCATCGGCAGCCTGCCGCCTGCGGGGCTCTCAAGCGTGCTGTTCGGCCGGTGGCTTCCGGACGGCGACTTGAAGAAGCTTGGGCAGGGCACGCTACAGTACTTTGCGTCCAAGCCTGCGCCGGCTGGTACGTATGCCGGCAAGAAGATCCTGGCGATCCACGGTGGGCAGGACGCGGTCCTGCCGTATGCGCCGACAGAGGAGCACTGGCGGGCGATTGTGGCGGACGCGGACCAGGCGGCGCGGTATGTCGAGGAGGACAAGGGGCATGTGGTGTCGCCGAGCATGGTGACCAAGGCGGCGGAGTGGTTCTGGTACTATGGCCTGAGCGCCGAGCGTCAGTAGCGTAGCCTAGCGCTGCTGCCCATCGCCGAGATGATATGCAGCGCCACTGTGAGCGGCGGGGGCCGTCGGATGTAGCTGAGAGCCAAGATTGCACCCAGTGCCGCGCTAGGCAGAGAGGCTCGTGTTGGGGGGTTCACCCGGTAATGATCACTGCCGGCGCACCGGGCCGATGCCGAAACCCGACCGGCCCCATGCCGGCCGCCATGGGAGGAAAGGGCTTCGGTCGAGCGCGATCAAGAGCCATGAGGAGCCGGGGAGGGGAGGGCTGGCTGGGCTGGGATCTCGCTTGGTGAACTTGGGGGATATACATAACCAGCAACGACATGCATCCTCTCCCACCCTCCCCTCCATAACACATCCAACACCATGGCTCCCAAGATCTCCCCGTCCTACGCCGAGGTCGACCGCCTCATCTGCGCCCCCGGCACCCCCTTTGAGATGGAGGACATTGTCCTCCACGGCCGCGCCACACGCGTGTGGAAGCATGCAAGTATTCTAGCGCGCTCCCACGCCCCCCCCCCACGGCCTGCCCGCTTTGGCGGCAGCTAACGCTCCTAGGCGCCCCGCACCTTCCGCGGCTTCTTCGAGGAGCGCATGAAGCACTACGCTCAGCGCACGCTCATCGACGAGCCGGTGCCCGAGCCCGCCGCGTACGACGACCGCCGCAGCTTCACCTACGGCGAGGTCCTGCAGAATGCGTACAAGCTCGCCGCATGGCTCCGCGAGCAGGGCATCGTTCCCGGGGACAAGGTCGCGATCGGCGGCCACAACTCGTCGGGCTGGGTCACCTCGTTCGTTGCCGCCCACCTCATCGGCGCTGTTCCCGTGCTTCTCAACTCTACTATGTGAGTTCCCCAGATATCAGGGAGAGGGAAGCCTTGGCGCGTGGCGGAGATGACCGAACGTTTGACTGATGACAACCCTCAGGACCGCCCAGGTTCAGGTGCACTGTCTCGCGCTCACTGCCCCCAAGATTGTGCTCGTCGACGGGTCGGACGCCGAGATTCTCGCGTCCGTCGCCGGCCCTCTCCGTGAAAAGGGCGTCGGAAAGATCTACACCTGGAACGACGTCAAGACGCTGCCGCCTGCGGTCCAGGCTGCCGTTGGCGTGAGTTGCGCAGAGCGCCGCGCCCGAGGAGCGCCCAGTATTGACAGCCACAGGATCTCGACAACATTCAGCCGTCGCAGCAGACGATCAACGACGTCAAGCAGGGCAAGGGCTGCGACGTCGACACTGACGCCGACGCGCTCGTCATGTTCACCTCGGGGTAGGAACGATCGAGCAAAGACTTGTTGCTGACGGCCAGCACCACCAGCCTCCCCAAGGGCGTGGTCATCACCCAGCGCCAGGGCATGCAGCACGTCCTGACCGCGTCGATCCGTACGTCACCCCCGCGATATCCGTTGTACTAACAGAACAGCTGTTGCCCGCGCCGCCGTCCGCATGGGCGCCCCCGTCGAGATGGCCATTGCCGCCGCGCACGCCGTGCCCGAGGACCAGCTCGTTGCGCTCATCCCCGTGCCCCTCTTCCACGTGACTGGCCTGCTCGCCGTCATGGTGCGCATCTTCTATGCCGGCACCAAGATGGTCTTTATGCGCCGCTGGAGCGTTCCCGACGCCGTCAAGCTCATCGTCAAGCACAACGTCAAGGTGCTCTCGGGAGTGCCGTCCATTGCGACCGCCATCCTGCAGTCGGGCCTGCTTCCCGACGACTACAACTTTGACGCCATCTCGTACGGCGGCGCGCCGCCGCCCAAGCGTCTCGGCGGCGACGTCAAGGGCCGCTTCCCCGCCGCGTTCATCAACCACGGCTGGGGCATGACGGAGGCTGCTGGCCTCTTCATTGCGCTCAGCGGCAACGACTACATCGAGCGGGTGAGTGGTGGTGTGACGCTGGGACATCCTGTGGAATGGCACTGACGAGCAGCCCGAGTCGGTCGGCGTCTGCATCCCCATCGGTGACATGCGCATTGTCGACATGGAGTCGGGCAAGCCTGTCCCCACCAACACGCTCGGCATTCTCCAGATCCGCGGCGGCAACGTCATGAAGGAGTACCTCAACAACCCTAGTGCGTGCATTACAGACCGTCGTGCGCAGTTTTCTAACACAACTCAAGAGGCCAACCAGGAGGCCTTCACCGCCGACGGCTGGTTCGACACTGGCGACGTTGGCATCATGGACGAGGACGGCCTCCTCTTCCTGCGCGACCGCGCAAAGGACATGATCATCCGTGGTGGCGAGAACGTAAGCCGCCGAGTCGTGGACATGCGTGGATCGTTGCGCTGACTCTCCAGATCGCCTCGGCAGAGGTCGAGAATGCCGTCACGCAGGACTCGCGCATCGCCAACGCCGCGGCTGTCCCTGTTCCCGACCCTGTGCTGGGCGAGCTCGTCGGTGTGGGCGTCAGCCTGGCCCCGGGCGTAACTGCCAGCCCCGAGAGCATCATCGCCGAGGCCGAGAAGCGCCTCCGCCGCCCCGCGCGCCCTGTTGTCGTTGTCATCTTCCCCGACGGACTGCGTGAGTGGAAGAAAAGCGAACAAGAGAAATGTAAGCTGACAGCGCAGCGGAGAACGCCAACGGCAAGACACTCAAGAACGAGGTCAAGGAGGTGGTCGTTGCGCAGTGGAAGAAGCAGGGCGGCAAGCCTGCGGGCCCCAAGGCGAAGCTCTAGCGGCGCCCTGGACGCTTGGCGGGCGGAGATGGAAGGGCAAACGCAGTGTGTTCGTATCGCGATGCAGTCATGACATGAGTTTGCGGCATTTTGCTTCTGATATCTGCTGGCACCTACGAGCTGGCGGCAATGACGGGCGCGAGCAGCGTAGGCAGCAGCTCGGCCGCGTCCCCGACAAACACCATGTCGCCCGGCGCGGTCGCTTCCGTATCCGCATCAAGGTTGACAGTGACGACGCGCGTGTTCCGCGTCCGTGCGCGCTCGGAATAGCCCGCAGCCGGGTAGACGGCGGAGCTCGTACCGATGACGAGCACAATGTCGACGGGCTTGGCGTCGATCCATCTGTCCACGCCGCGCAGCATTGCGGCGTCGAGGTTCTCGCCAAACCACACGACGCCGGGGCGTTGGAGGCCGCCGCAGGACGGGCAGTGCGGGAGCTCGGACGACGGGATAGGAGGCAGCGGGTTGGAGGCGTCGAGGATGGGGTTCGGGTCGGGGCCGTCGGCTGACGCCGCCGCGAGCGACGCGCAGAGCGGGTCATCCGTGTTGTACTCGCTCTTGCGGCACTTGCTGCACTGGAGGTCGAACAGCCTGCCGTGCAGGTGTCGGAGCGAGGACGCGGGGTGTCCGGCGCGCTCATGCAGGTCTGGCGTCAACTAGAGTCCCTAGTGCACTGCACCGTGCTCACTGTCGACGTTCTGCGTCAAGCACAGAAACTCGGCCCTGCTGTTCGCGAGCGCAGCCAGCGCGCGGTGTCCGTTGTTGGGCTTCGCCCGGAGACACGTGTGCCGCCGCCAGGCGTAGAAGAGCCATACCAGGCCCGGGTCGCGCGCAAAGGCCTGCGGCGTCGCGAGAGACGTGGGGTCGTAGTTCCTCCAAAGACCGCCAGCGCCGCGGAACGTCGCGAGACCACTGGATGCGGAGAGGCCGGCGCCGCAGATGGCGAGAATGCGTGGTGTGCGGGTGCGCTGGAGCAGGGCGTGGAAGGCCGCTATGTCTGACATGGTCAGTGGTCAGTGATGGTGATGTGGCAATGGAGAGAGTGAGAGTGACAGAGTGATGCGGTCATGGTTGGCTGCTGGTCGTCGGCCTCCACCATCCCCACCTCCATCGCCAGTCGTCCACGGTGGTGCCAGGTGCAACATGCATGTATGTACAAGTCTCTACTCTATGGTGTCTCTAGTGGTATCCCAGCGGCAGCACGCACGCGCCTCGCCGCCTTGTCTCTATCTCTCTCGCTGCTCCGGTGTAACGCCTAGTGTCCCATGCGCGTGCCGACACCTGTCGCGCCGCCGCCCTGGCTGGCCCGGAGCTTCTCGTGGCGCTCCTTTGCCCGCTCGAGGGCGGCCTGCGTGCGCTCGAGAGCGACAGGAGACGGAGAGGCCGCCGTCTCCACCGCAGACAACGCGGCAGTCGCGGCCGCGAGACGCTGGTTGTTGAGGTGGTTGATGTACGAGAGATAGGTGTTCCAGCCTGGGTGGTCAGTCGACTTGTCATGCTCACCCGTGGATGTCTGCCGCTGGCGCGGACGACGGCCGCGAGGCAAGCTCGCTCGGAGCTTGCGGTTACTCACCGAGACCGACTGTCTGTCCGACGAGCAGGCGCAGATGGAGGGGGACAAAGTAGAAGCTGATGGTGGCGGTCGGGCCAAAGACCATGACGGAGCGCATGTACACGGGGAGGAACGCGAGCTTGACCTTTGCGACGACTTCGGCGGGTGTCTTACCCTCGAGGATGCCGTTGGTGCTCCAGAACACTGCAGTTAGCAAACAACATGTCTGTAGCACTTACGGCAGACGACGAACGGGCCCCAGAGCATCTGGTCGAGCGCGACGCGGGCGGCGACCGTCTTGATCTTGGAGCCGAGCTGCACACGCTGCAGCAGGTTAAGCCAGTTGTGCGCCAGCGGCGCAAAGACGAGGCCTCCGTCTGGTGGTCAGCACGGCATCGGCAGCATCGGCGGCGGCTACTCACACAATACGAGTCGGGCGGCACGGAGCGGCTATCCCATTCCCGTCAGCACATGCCTACACACTGCTCCTTCATACTCACGTCCCAGACACTGTTGTCCTCGGCAGCCTTGGCCGGCACGACGCGGTCCACCGACCCCGGAGTCGCCGTGGGGTCCTCGGCCGGCTCCGCGTCCGGTGCGGACACCCACGGAAGGCGGCGGCCCTCGATGCCAAACTGCGCCATGCTGTCGCCGAGGAAGAACAGAAACGAGCTCGTGATCATCTTGGTGCGCAGCGGGCGCTTGGCGAGCTGCTGCAGGTACGCTGTGATCATGCGGCGGGGAAACGAGGGTCGCGGGGCCGGGGGTGGAGGCGGGGCGGGAGCCGATTGCATGGTCGGGGTCGGGGCAACGGGGGGTGCTGTCGGTGCTGGTGCTGGCGGGGGTGTGCCCGTGGGGACGGGCTGTGATGCCATGGTGTGAAAGAGGGCGGTGGGTGAAGGGGATACACGACTCTGGAGCAGTGGTTTTAAAAGATGCGGGATGTTGTTGTTGTCGGAAGAGTCGAAAAGTGGGCTGGAGTCGATCAATCTTGGCTTACCCAATCTTCCTTCAATCTTCCTTCAATCTTAGCCGAGCTTAGCCGTCGAGTAGTAGTCTCTCTCTCCCTCCCTCGATTGTATCGTCGTCTCGTCGTCTCCCGACTCGTCTCTCTATCTATGCCTCGGGCTCCATCCCATGGTGCATGCTCGCTGCCCCCGCTGGGTATTCACTTTATGACTGCCTGCATCCTTCTACACTACAAAATCCAGCAATCCCTAATGATGTACATGTCGCGTCGTCCCCAACAACTCTAACTATGCCGAGGACGCCGTCAGCGCCTCGATGACCTGCGCAACGCGCTCGGGGCCCGCCTCGGCGCCAAACACGAGCGCAAGCTGGCAGAGGAGGGCGGTCTTGTCCTCGACAGTGTCGAGCGCGTCCGAGATCTGCAGCCAGGTGGTCTCGCGCGCACGCTCCTCGGGGGTAAGGAGGACGGGGTCGGCGGCCTCCGATGTCGCAACGAGGGGCTTCTTGCCCGTGGTGATGACAGAAGTAAAGTTGCCAAGGGCGCCGGGCTGGCCGCGGGTGAGGATGATGCCGTCCGGGCGGACGACGACAACCTCGCCGTCGTGAATCTGCCACGCGTCGGCCGCGCCGCCATCCTGGCCCTTGGGGAGGGGGAGGATGGTGGTGCGCTCGTGCGGGAGGTCCTTGGCGAGGCGGTCGGCAACGGCCTTGACGGCGGCCTTGTCGTAGTTGCCAAAGGCGAGGATGCCAAAGCCGACACCGCGGAGCTTGTTGAGGCTGCTGTCGCCGACCTTGCGGTCCTCGAGCGGCATACCGGGCTGGACACCCTTGACGCCGTTGAGCGCAACGGTGAGTGGCGAGCGGAGGGCGTGGCAGGCCGAAGACTGACGGGGGTTGATGAGGTGGCTGAACTCGGGAAGGGCGGCAGAGACGTGCAGGAGACCGTCGCGAGTCATGGTGTAACCGTCGCTACCGGGGGTCATGATGCGGGTCGACTTGCCGGCGTTGGAGATGTTCTGCTCCCAGGCGTCGTGGCGCTCGGCCGAGTAGGCGTGCAGGAGCTGCGAGTCGGCGTCGCCGTTGACAACAGCGGCCATCATCCAGGCGAGGGTGTCGGCGTCCTCCATGCCCGAGTTGGCGCCACGGACACCGAAGATGGGGACAAGGTGGGCGGCGTCGCCGGCAAAGACGACGCGGTCGTGACCGTGAACGTACGACGAAAGCGAAAGGGCGAGCGCCTTGTAGAAGCGGTGCCACTCAAGAGTCCAGGGCTCCTTGGTGATGGTGCCGTTGTTCTCGAGCCACGAGAGGTGCTCGGTGATACGCTTGGTGATCGCCTCCTCGGTGGTCTCGACCTCGAGGTCCTCGTCGGGGCGGAGCTGGTAGTCAATACGCCAGATGTTGTCGGGCTGCTTGTGCATGATGATGGTCGAGCCGGGGTTGCTGGGGGGGTTGAACCAGACCTTGCGCTCGATGGGCAGGGGCGACTTCCAGTGGATGTCGGCAATGACATACCTGCCCTCGTAGGCAGTACCCTCGAGACGGACGCCCATAAGCTCACGGACCTTGGAGCGACCACCGTCCGAAGCGATGACGCGACCAGCGCGGAGAGTGCGAGGGCCGTCAACCGACTCGACCTGGAGAGTAACACCGTCGTTGTCGGCAGTCAGGCCGGTGAGGGTTGTGCCCCAGAGCATGGTAATGTTGGGGCTGCGGTCGACAGCACCGAGCTGGGTGTCCTCGTACTCGCACTGGCCAATGTTGTACATGGGGTAGTTTGCGTCCTTCTCGGACATGGGCATCTTGAAGTAGAGAACCTCCTTGGCCTGGTAGTAGGAGCGGCCGCCGACCCATCCGAGACCACGGGCAGCGAGCTGGTCGCCGTAGCCAAGACGCTCGGCGATCTCCATGGTGTGACGCGAGTAGCAGGTGGCACGCGAACCGTACGAGGCCGAGGTCTCCGAGTCGACGACGTAGACCTTGATGCCGCGCTGGGCGATACCGAGGGCAGCGGCGAGACCGACGGGACCGGCACCGACGATGACGACGGGAAGCTGCTCCCCGGCGGGAGTGCTCTCAAAGTGGGCGGCCTCGTACTTCCTCGGGTGGTAGTAGTTGCTGGTGGGGGCGGGCATTGTGTGATGTGGGGGGGATGTATCGACGATGGCCCATGACCCGTCGAGCACTTATAGCCATCATCTCTTTTTCCCACTCGAGGAGGATGGGAAAAGCAAGAGGCCTGTCGCCAGGGGAGGTGACGGCGAGGTCACAGGATCACAGGACACATGAGAGAGGGAGAGAGAGAGATGTGAGAGATATTGTTGATGACTGGCGGCTAAACCATTCACCCTCCCTATCAATCACCATGGCGGGTAAAGCAAACCCACCACCATCTCTGGGTGAAGCGGCCTTTTGTTCTCAACCAACCTCGCTATCGTCCACCACCCACCCACACACTCCTACATCATGTCCGTCGCATCAGACGAAAAGAAGGGCGCCGGCGTCGAGGTCGTCGCCATCGAGGGCGAGGTCCCGCTCGAGCGCAACTTTTCCTTCCTGTCCGCGCTGGGCCTCGCGTTCGCGCTGCTCAACAGCTGGACTGCCATGTCCGCCTCTCTGTCGCTCGTCCTGCCCTCGGGCGGCTCCGTCTCCATGATCTGGGGCCTCCTGATTTCCGCGCTCGGAACATTTACCATGGGCCTCTCGCTCGCTGAAATCTGCCACTCGTACCCGATGACCGGCGGCCAGTACGACTGGGCCTGTGAGTGGCGGAAACGCAAAACGGGACACTGACGGCAGACATTCTCGCGCCCGACTCGTGGAAGCGCGGCATCTCGTTCTTTGTCGGCTGGATGGCCGTCGGCGGCTGGATCGCAATGGCCGCCGCCGCTTGGGCCTTTATCTCCAACTTTGTCTTTGGGTGCGTGCATGACTGGCAGTTCATATAGCTGACAGCGCAGCATCCTCGCGCTCTGGAAGCCCGAGTTTGCCATGCAGCCCTGGCAGTGGTTCCTGCTCTATGTCGGCCTCTCCATCACCCCGTTCGTTCTCAACGCCTTTTGCGTCCGCTTCCTGCCCGCCCTCGACCGCTTCGGCGGCGTCTGGGGCATGGTCGGCATCGTCGTCGTCTCCATCACGCTCCTCGCCTGCTCGTCCGGCGAGTTCCAGGACGCAAAGTTTGTCTTTGCCACATTCTACAACCAGACTGGCGTGAGTTGATAAACAACAAGCGGCGCTGACCCCGTAGTGGCCGGACGGAATGGCCTTCCTGCTCGGCCTCCTGCAGAGCACGTTTGGCCTCACGGCGTTTGACGCCGTCACGCACCTGATCGAGGAGATGCCCAAGCCCGCGCGCAACGCTCCGCGCGTCATGGTCATGGCGATCGTCATGGGCGCCGCCTCGAGCCTCGTGTTCATGATCATCCTGCTGCTGTGCATCCGCGACTACGACGCCGTCGTCAGCGCGGCCACCGGCCCCATCCTGCAGATCTACTACCAGGCGACGGGCAGCCAGGCGGGCGCGACGTGCCTGCTGCTCTTCAACCTCGGCGGCATGTTCTTTGCCGGACAGGCGATCATGACCGTCTGCTCGCGCATGGTGCTCACGTTCTCGCGCGACAACGGCCTCGGCCCGCTCTCGCCGCTGCTCCGCCCCGTGCACCCCACGCTCAAGGTCCCGCTGTGGGCGCTCGTGTTTGTGCTCTTCTGGATCGTCGTCTTCGGCCTCATCGAGCTCGGCTCGTCCATCGTCCTCAACGCTATTCTGTCGAGTTCCGTCGTCCTGCTCCAGATGAGCTACTTTACGCCGATCCTCATCACGCTCCTCCGCGGCGACGCCGCTTTCACCAACAGCGAGCGCACCTGGTCGCTCGGCCGCCTCCGCTTCGTCGTCAACCTCTGCGCCATCCTCTTCCTCTCCGTCACCACCGTCATCTTCCTCTTCCCGCCCGCGGTGCCCGTAACCGGCCCGTCGATGAACTATGTCCTCGTCGTCGTCGGCATCGTGTGGCTGTTTGCGATCGCGACGTGGGTCTTCCACGGCCGCAAGCACTACGAGGGCCCGAGCCACGTCAAGGAGCGCCTGGCGATTGCCCTTGCGGCTTAAAATGAGATGGTTGGGACTTGTACAATACGTTAATAGATATACTTGTGTAATGGGAATGAAACAATGGACTCGATGAGCAGTGGGGGCGTTCCGGTATCAGTCGCGGGTCTATCATGGTGCTCCGCGGGAGGGTGCTCAAGTCAGAGGTCAGTTTGTTAAGAATCAGTTCGTCTGGACTCTATATGCATTGTATAATTACTGCTGCCAACCGTCTATACTACTCGACCCGCCTCCCTAATAGCTCTTGGGCAGGCTGAGGACGCGCTCGGAAATGTAGTTGAGCACCATCTCGCGCGAGATGGGCGCGATGCGCGGGATAAAGCTCTCGCGCAGCATGCGCTCGACGTCAAACTCCTTTGCGTAGCCCATGCCGCCGTGCGCGAGGATGGCGCGCTGGCACGCGTTGAACGACGCCTCGGCCGCGAGCATCTTGGCCGTGTTGGCCGCCGTGCCGACCATGATCGGCGTGATCGTCTTGTCCTTGAGGCCCGCGTCGTACAGGCGCGTCGCGTGGTAGACTGCGCACGCGGCGGCGTGCAGCTGCGCCCACGCGTCGGCGAGCGGGTGCGCAATGCCCTGATTCTGGCCGATCGGGCGGCCAAACACGACGCGCTGGCCGGCGTACTCGGCCGCCTTGGTGAGGGCTGCGTAGCCGATGCCGAGCGCTTCGGCGGCGACAAGACAGCGCTCGGCGTTCATGCCGTGCAGGATCATGCGGAAGCCCTTTCCAATGCCCTTTTCGTCGCCAATGACAGTGTCGCCGGGGACAATGTAGTCGTCAAACCACACCTCGTTAGAGTCCACAGAGTTGCCGCCCATCTTGTCAATCTTGCGGATCTCGAGGCCCTTTTGCGTCTTGTCCATCGGGATCGCAAACAGCGTCAGGCCCTCGGCCTTGGTCTTGACCTGGTCCTCGGGCGTCGTGCGCGCGAGCAGCATCATCACGTGGGCGTTCTG
The DNA here is from genome assembly GCA_002973495.1 of Apiotrichum akiyoshidainum. Classification (NCBI taxonomy): domain Eukaryota; kingdom Fungi; phylum Basidiomycota; class Tremellomycetes; order Trichosporonales; family Trichosporonaceae; genus Apiotrichum; species Apiotrichum akiyoshidainum. The sequence goes on from PQXP01000283.1 coordinate 16,236, forward strand.
CGCGTTTGTGATCCAGATCTTCTGGCCCTTGATCGCCTGAAGAGTTAGCGTGTGGCCGAGGGGTTGAGCGAGCTCGATGGTGCAAATGAGAGCTCGCTGCGGGGGGCACCTATGGGGCCGTAACTCACCCAGGTGCCGTCTGGACGCTTGGTAGCGGTGGTGGTGAGGTCAAGGGTGTTGAGGCCGGCGTTGGGCTCTGTGACGCCAAAGCAGGTGCGGTACTCGCCCGAGATGATCTTGGGGATGAGCTCGGCGCGCTGCTTGTCCGAGCCAAAGATGGCGAGCGGCTGGGTAGCGTAGATGTTGGCGTGGGTGCACTGCGCACCGGGGAATCCTGCCGTCAGCCGTGTCCGTGTCCGCGTCCGTGTCCGTGTCCGTGCCGCAGCGCTGCATCTAGATGACACTCACCGGCGCCGCTCTCAGTGATGGTCTGGAGCATCACCGAGGCCTCGGAGATACCCAGGCCGCTGCCGCCGTTGGCCTCGGGGAGGGCGATGCCGATCCAGCCGGCGTCGGCGAGCGCCTTGTGAAAGTCGAACGGGTACGTGGCCGTCTGGTCGCGCTCGCGCCAGTACGACTGGGGAAAGTTCTTGCAGAGGTCGCCGACGGCCTCGCGGACGGACATCTGGGACTCTGTGAGGATCGAGGTGTCCATGAGGCGGGCAGGGCGAGTGGAGGAGAAGGCCCTGGTGGCCAGGGAGGCCGAGCGCGGGAGGCGCGCGAGGCGCAGCGATGCTGTTGAGAGAGTCATTGTGGATGAGAGAGCGAGTGAGATGGAGGGAGAGAGTGAGATGTCGAGATCAAGACGCCGAGGTCGTTTATATCAGAGAAGCGGGTATAGCAGCTTGCCTGATCATGCGGGCTTTGTGGGCGTGCGTGTCCAGACTGGATCTTGTAGGAAGATGGACGACGGTGGGTTGGTGACAACATTACATGGGCGCCACAAAACAATCCGGATTCCGGATTCCGGGCTCACTTCCGTCCATCCGCGTGCGATTGTGGTCGGTCGGTGCTTCCGACGTGTCCATGCACATGCATCTTGGATCTTGGATAGTGGACATCCACATGCATAGAGATAACCTCGCGAGACGCTGCCCCGGTCCGCTCCGAGGCCCGCTCGGACACGACTCGGAGGCTCGGGCCGCCGACGAGCTGTCTAGGGCTGTCCCTCCGAGGCTGGAGTTCGGTGTCGTGGCCACGAGTGGGTGGTCTAGCAGCAGGCATTCGGGGAGGTGGCATCCGGGGAGGTGGGCAGGGGCTGCTACTATGACTCGCATATATATATGTATATGTATACTGAGAGCGACAGTGGCGACCCTCCATTGACTGTGGCAGCCATCGAGTTGCCCAAGTCGTCCGTCCCTGGGAGTTACAGCACTGCTGTGCAACTGGAGCCAGCAACCGAGGAGATGCAGAGTGAGAGTGGGGGTATCACCCATAGTAAGTAAGTAGCAGCAGCAGCAAACTAATCGCCCACCATGGCCATGACTCTGGCTCTGGCTGGCTGGCTGGCTGGCTCGCTCGCTGGCTGGCGATGGAGGCGGGCCCACTCGGCAGGCGACCGGGTATCATCGGCTGGCTGGTATGGTGGCAGCCAAGGACATGTCGCGTGGCACCCCCAACCGAGTCTTCCCAGTCTGTCCTTGCCTTGTGCTGCTTTGTATCCCATCTTGCTCTGCTGCCTGCTGCCTGTACATGCCTGTATGCAGCTGTCTCTCTCGCTCGCTGTGGAGCACATGTGCAATGAGGAGGGCAGGCAGAGCAAGGACGGCTGGGTGGCTGGCTGGGTGGAGATGATAAGGAAAATGGCGCGGACATGTCGGGCGGCATTGTCCACTCTGGCTCATCGGTCTCGGCCGGTGGTCGTCTGGGCACTAAATCACCCCTTCGCTTGCAGTGTCATGTACCAATAGTGCATGCTGCTGCTGCGTACAGAGTGGTTGTGCACACGGCGATGCATAGCGTACGAGTGGGCGTGGAGGAGTAGAGGTGGGATATGCATGAGAGTCGGTGGTGGTGGTGGTAGCCAGGGTGGGCTGGAGCTGGGGCTGGGGCTGGGGCTGGGGTGGCTACGGTGGAGCTCCATTTGAGAGGGGTAGCAATTTCCCCGGGATGGGTTAGCCGGTTTCGACGACAACATTCCCACTTTACATCATCCCTCCTCCTCCTCCTTCCATCCATCCTCCTCTTCATCACCATCACCATCCTCCTCCTCCTCATCCCCAACACCGACACCGACACCGACACCGACGCCGACACCGCCGACACTACCGCAGCAGACACCCACACCCACACCGCCAACCCCCWCCCACTCCACATCCCTCCCCCCCCGAAAGACCGCACCATGAACGGCGCCAACTTCGAGGACATTGAAGACCGCGATGGTGCGTGTGCATCTCTCCCGACCCCGGCAGCCTGTGGGGCGGGATACTCCAACGCGTCCCGCTCGCTCCAGCTTTCTCTCCATTCCCATTTCATCAACATTTTGAAGAGCAACAACTAACTCGCAGGCGTCCGTTTCTCGTGGAACGCATGGCCCTCGAGCCGCATCGAGGCAACCCGCACCGTCGTCCCCATCTCGGCCCTCTACACTCCCCTCAAGGAGCGCGAGGACCTGCCCCCCGTCCTCTACGAGCCCGTGACCTGCAAGGCGCCATGCAAGGCCATTCTCAACCCCTACTGGTGTGTAGCTGCTGGGGACTCTGTTGCTAACATCTCAGCCAGATTGACGTGCGCGGCAAGATGTGGATCTGCCCGTTCTGTCTGCAGCGTAACCCCTTCCCTCCCCACTACAAGGACATCTCGCAGACCAACCTCCCCGCCGAGCTGCTCCCCAAGTACACCACCATCGAGTACACCCTCTCAAGGCCAGCCCCCGTTCCCCCCATCTTCCTCTACGTCGTCGACACGTGTGTGGACGAGGATGAGCTCGCCGCCCTTCGTGAGACCCTTGTTGTTTCTCTCAGCCTGCTTCCTCCCAACGCCCTCGTCGGTCTGATCACCTTTGGCACCATGGTAGGTAACCGGTAGCCGGAATTGCGCTGATATTTCAAGGCCCTCGTTCACGAGCTCGCCTACGCCGACTGCCCCAAGTCGTACGTCTTCCGCGGCTCCAAGGAGTACCCCGCCAAGCAGATCGCCGAGATGCTCGGCCTCGGCGCCTCCAACCGCCCGATGCAGCGCCCCGGCCAGCCCATGCCCGCCCCTGCCGCCTCCAAGTTCCTCCTCCCCGTCTCGGCTGCCGAGTTCCAGCTCACCAGCATCCTGGAGAACCTGCAGCGCGACCCCTGGCCCGTCGCCGACAACCGCCGTCCCCTCCGTTGCACCGGTGTCGCCATGGGTGTTGCCGTCTCGCTCCTCGAGGTGAGTTTCTGTCTGTGGCCTCCAAACTAACTCCAGGCTGCGTTCCCTAACACTGGTGCCCGCATCATGCTCTTTGCTGGTGGCCCCGCTACTGACGGACCCGGTCTCGTTGTCGCTCCTGAGCTCCGCGAGCCCATCCGCTCTCACCACGACATTGACCGCGACAGCGTCAAGCACTTTAAGCGTGCGTGCAAGTACTACGAGGGCCTCTCGAAGCGCGCGTCGACCAACGGCCACGCGGTGGACATTTACGCCGGTTGTCTTGACCAGGTCGGTCTTCTCGAGATGAAGTCGCTGTCCAACGCGACAAACGGTTTCATGGTCATTTCCGACTCGTTCATGACTGCCATCTTCAAGCAGTCGTTCCTCCGCACCTTTGCCAAGGACGACAAGGGCTTCCTCAAGATGGGCTTTAACGGAACCTTTGATGTCCTCACCACCAAGGAGCTCAAGATTTCCGGTGTCATTGGCCACGTTATCTCGGCGAACAAAAAGTCGGCGTGTGTCGGCGAGACAGAGATTGGTATTGGCCAGACATCCGCCTGGAAGGTGTGCTCGCTCACCCCCAAGACATCTCTTGCCACCTACTTTGAGGTTGTCACCCCCGCGGGCCAGCCCCTCCAGCCCAACCAGTCGGGTCTCATTCAGTTTGTCACCCACTACCAGCACTCGTCTGGCCAGTACCGCCTGCGCGTCACAACTGTCGCTCGCACCTTCCACGAGGGCGGTCACCCCAACATTGCTGCGCAGTTTGACCAGGAGGCCGCTGCCGTCCTCATGGCCCGTATCGCCGTCTTCAAGGCCGAGATTGACGACTCGCCTGATGTCCTCCGCTGGCTCGACAGGATGCTCATCCGCCTGTGCCAGAAGTTTGCCGACTACCGCAAGGAGGACCCCGGAAGCTTCCAGCTCAGCCCCAACTTCTCCATCTACCCCCAGTTCATGTTCCACCTGCGTCGTTCGCAGTTCCTCCAGGTGTTCAACAACTCGCCCGACGAGACCGCCTTCTACCGCCATGTGCTCAACGACTCGGACGTGAACAACTCGCTCATCATGATCCAGCCCACCCTCATGTCGTACACTTTCGACACCGACCCCCACCCCGTTCTCCTCGACTCGGTCTCGATCCGCCCCGACGTCATTCTCCTCCTGGACACATTCTTCCACATTCTCATCTTCCACGGAGAGACCATTGCCCAGTGGCGCAAGGCCAACTACCAGGACCAGGACGACTACGCAAACTTCAAGGAGCTGCTCGAGGCACCAGTCGCCGACGCCCAGGAGCTCCTCGAGGACCGTCTCCCCATTCCCCGTTACGTCGTCTGCGACCAGGGTGGATCGCAGGCCCGTTTCCTTCTGTCCAAGCTCAACCCGAGTACCACCCACACCTCGGGCAGCGGCTACGGCGCCGGCCCCGCCGGACAGGCCATTTTCACCGACGATGTCAGCCTCCAGGTCTTTATGGAGCACCTTAAGCGCCTCGCTGTCGGCGCATCGACTAGCTAGTAGAGTTTTGTATATCCGGAGGCATGAACGTCATGATAGGCCGTGTGGGGAAGCGTGTATTGGAGCGTCACGCGGAAGTCACATTGCAGACACGTCTAAGGAGTCTGCACCTGGGTTGATAGCCCGATACTGACGATAGCCATCACAATAAATGCCCCGCTCCTTAAACTAGCTCGACGAGGTTCTGAGCAGGACTCGAGCAAGAAGCCAACGCTCTTCCAAGGGCACACAGGAAACCTCCGCAGTATGTAAGAAACCTCCGCAGCAATTACTTACTGCGCTCTCTGCAAAGCGAGTGGATCAGCGGAAGGTCCTGCCATCGCAGATACGAGAATGGCTCGAGGAAGCATCCGGTCGCGTGGCCAAATGGTACGGCGTCTGACTACGATTCAGTAATCAGGAGATCGCGGGTTCGATCCCCGTCGTGGCCTGTCTCCTCTCTGGAGAGTTCTCTTTTTCTGTGCATGCAGGACTTGACTGACTTTTGTTGTTGACAATGGTGAATGGCAGCGTGAACTGGCGGGCGGTGGCATGGCCACAGAGATCGGCGGCCATTGCGCCGACACATCGGCTTCGACTGAAACATGGCACGGACATGACCATTAAAGGCCACCACTCAGATGGAAGACAACCCCGGACATCCATAACCGTTCAAGCTGAGACTCTGCCCCAGACCTGCGTGACAGTGAGTGAGCTTACCAAGGTGGCCGAAATAACACTCCCAAGCGAACCTCGACGCTCGGAGCACCGAGAAGTAATTTAGACTCTGACGTCACTGGAATCAATCAACTCAAGTCGGAATCTCGACATTTTTCGTTGACCGGCGTCATCATGGTCAGTAGTCGAAGCAACGTCAACGGCAGCTGCTCCATGCTCCACCTCGTCCCTGCGGCGACTGCCACGGCGGGCAGTGCAGGCGCCCCGCTCGGGGTGGCTGCCGCTCCTCCGCGCCCTCTCGTCGATAGCCTCGGCGGTTATCGATGATAAAGCACCTGCCCACCATCTGACCACCATGAGCACTGTCCACCCCTCACACTCACATACTCATCTGCTGGGGATGCCGCTCATGCCACCACCGAGACGAACTGAGCTCTGGCCCTACCCCGTCGAGGTTCTCTGCAGCATCACAGCTCACCTCTCAATCTCAGACCTCAAGGCCGCAGCGAACACCAACTCGCTCTTCCATGTCGTCGCGCGGCATGAGCTCGTCAAGCGGACGCCGGTGTACTGGCCAGCCGAGTCTTCCACCCACATTGAAACATCACTGGCACGCATTCTGCAAGTGAACCGTCACGAGCGGCCCAACGCCGGCCCTGGCCCATGCGCGGCGCCACTCCCTGTGACAGCCTTCCCGCGCGTCGAGGCGTTGCGGTTGTGCTACGCCCTCACGACGGCTGGCAAGCATTGGAACTCGCTAGCGTACAATGACGCGCACACGCCTGAGGTCGCCGACAACAGCCGTGCGCTCGCGACACTCGAGGGCCCGGAGCCCTGTGGCCTGACTTCTGAGCTCGCCCCGCGCACACTCGTTCTCCGGGGCTTGAGCATCTACTCGTCCGGTTTCTGTACCCCGCCCCCGCCCCTGGCAGCGCCGCGGAGCCACGTTGTGTGGGTCTTTGAGCCGTCCCACCAGGGATACGGTATGCAGCGCATCAACAGCTCGTTTGACACGTATGTCCAGAGGGCACGGGGCGCGCGCTCCCTCACGATCCTGTTCCTCCAAACACGGGGCGCGGCGTGGGTCACGGAACCGCACGGAGACGATGGCGACAAGGGCGGCGACTATGGACACGACCCTGAGCGGACGTGGGACATGGTGATGTGCGGCGTCAAGGAGCTGTTCTGCAAGACGGTCCCGCTCCTCCTTCTGCAGAGTTCGGAATCGTCTGGCACAGTGCTGCCAGTCACCGTCGTCAATGTCGCGCCGCTCGAACACACGACGTCGTCACTATGTCCTGCGTCGCTTGGGCACATTGCTCCAGATCCGTCTGCCGGCCGTGTTCAGAGGCACTTGATCAGTGTCCTCAAGAAACGCCTCGAGGAACCTGCGCTCGCCGGGTTTGACTGGTCCGAGGGCGGGAGATACAAGGCTCCATCTGCCGTGGTGCCCCAGCACTCGCCCGAGCAACTTATCAAAGGCGTCAAGTTTGTGTCGATGGAAGAGTACCTAGCTGTAGAGGACTGGAGGCTTGTCGTTGACGAGCACGAGGTTGCCGCTTGGAGGCGCAATAGCGTGGGTCATTGTAGCTGACATGCTTCACGTCACCCATACGGCAAGCTGGCGTTGTTCTACTGCTTCTTGTGCCTGTTGGGCGTTAGTTGGGACCTCGGTGTCGTGCTGGTGACGGTCCATATTGTTCTCGATGACGAGTTTCTTGCCACCGTAGCCAGGGTCCACTGCACTCCCGCTGCCACTTAATAGCTGTCAGCTGTCCTCCCGCTCTTGTCTCCCCGCTGCTTCATGCTTCTCTGCCGACTCTACACCCGTTGCAGGCAGTCTCACCGTCCCACCTCGCATTCACCCACTTTCGTATTCACTATCTTTGCTGCTATCTCGTATCAGTCCGTGACACATCCTACATGTCCACCCGCAATCGCCCCACACCGCTCACCGTCTCCGACTGGCCCCCGTACCCGCCTCCCCACCGAAACCCGTTGTCGCCCTCGACACTGCCTCTCCCTACAGCAGCGCTGATCCCCGAAAGCCTGGAAGTCGAGCGCGCCGCCGCCTTTGATCCCCTCTCTACGTCTCTGCGGGAACACCGCGCACGCAGCCTTGCCCTGGCCACGCGCCGCGTCTCCACTTTCGTGGAGGCTCCAAGGGCGCCAAGGTCGACGAGCACCTCGCTTCCTATGCCCGATGACGACAACTGTACCACAGCCTCGCTTACAGCCGAGGCATGGGAAGATCCAGATATCCGGCGGGGGCTGCCCTCGCAGACACCATGCGATAGCGTCCTGGATGCCCAGCCGCTGCCATCAACGCTGGGTCTGTCCACCGCGTGTCCAGTCCACATTGCCGATGACACCTCCAGCTCTACTGCTCCCCAGAAGACCCGCGGCAACAGTGTCCCTCTCTCGCAAGAGGTCTGTTCGGAGCCGCGGCAAAGTCATGCAGGCGGCGGCATTCCGCTCGATAAGAAAGCCTGCACAGTCACAAATTCCGACGCCAATGCCCCTGCCTTTACGTTTCCCGAGGACGTTCTCGCAAGGGGGCTTTCCGATCTTGGACTCTTCATGCTTTCAGGTGACATGAACTGCGATGATTGTCGGCATTCAGTGAGCGGTTCTGCTGTGCCGAAGGCATCGAATGGTTAGTCCGCACGAGTCAAGGTGCCGTTCGTCCAGGACCCATGCGTCTGGAAGCTCCTGGCGGAATACAGTCCACAGAAACCTTAGCAGCAGGAGGGCCGAGCATTCCCAACTGTTCCTTATCAAACTCTCCACCCGTCCACGAGCCACCCGCACCGCCCCCATCCGATACCTACCTCACGCTCTCGCAGGCCGTTCAACCAGAGAGGGCCGCAGAAGGACGATAGTGAAAGGCCGCGCGCAGGGCCGTGCGTTTGGGGTCGCCCTCTTCTGCGTTCTCGACTTCACCTACAACAAGCCCGCCAACCAGTATCAGCGTGCTCACCCGCGGGGGCTCGCCTCGTATCTCGGCTAGCACCCTGTGGTCGCCGACATCCAGGCCCGTTCCGACAGCGTCCCCCGCTCCCATCTCGCCTCCCACATGATCATTACGATCTACCAGACTGCACCATCATGGGTTCACCTCAACATGACGTCGTGGATGTTGGGATATCGAGTTCTGACAGTGATCGTAGAGGCTCTTGCATCATGTGGATTCAGTAAGTGGACCAGAGGCCTGGAAAATGCCACAGTGCATTGGCGCGGATCTGCGATCTTGCGATCTTGCGCCTTGGATGAATCGGTTACTATTGTATCGGAAAGGCCGACCTCGTCTCCCTTCTGGCCAAACCCATCAGAAGCTCAGGACGCTCTACACCCGAATGGCTGCACAACGTGTCAGATAGCGGGGTCACATCACAGATGCTATCCATGCCCGCTACTTACCGCCTTTAACGTCGTTCCGGAATTTCTCAATCCCTTTCTCTGCCCCTGCCGCCTTGAGCGATATGTCGAGGAGCAATCGCAGGGCGCCACTCTTCCCCGGGTTGGAATCAACCGTCCGCTTGCTGACTCGGATCGTATCTCCATTGCCGGTTCTCTCCAGGATTAGCCAATCACCCGAGTTGGACAGTGCCCCGATTCCAGCCCCGTAGGCGTACATTTGAGCGACAAGCTGTTCAACCATGATTAGGCCATTGGGACGGGAGTGGCGAGTCTCATCAAGGGCGTTGGCTGCGATCAGCGAAGGGATTAGTGTCGTGGTTTCCCTGTACTCCAGGAGTGCGCTCATCTTGAAGCTCTCGACATTGTCCCAAATATAGTTGAAAGCCTCGGGCGTTAGCGACTTGCGGGTCTTAAACTCGACCACTGCGGGGGTAGAAGCGCCAAACCGTAAGAGAAAGTCCGTGGCTGGAGCCACATCGTTCGACACCACATCCCAGTATTCCTCCAGGGATCCTGTAATGACCGATATGACGTGGTTTGCCGGAGTTAGCAAGACACTGTAGACGCTGCATTGGACGGATGGCTCAGCGTCCTTGTTGGTCTTGAGGCAACTATTCTGCTTGGCCGCTTTAATATTGGTTGCCACCCAGTCGAAGGAGGTAGAGGTAACCCTGTACAACTCTTTAGCGCTGGTCGCTGGCTGAAATTGACCCTTCTTGAAGCCCAGTGAGCTGGGAATTGCCGCTTTTTCCATCGCATTGGGTAGGAGAACGCGAGTGCCGCCTGTTTTGGTGAGAACTACAGGGTCGTGATTCATGCTGAAGTCGTCGATAAGGTCGAGAAGGTTGTAAGCGCCTTGGCCAGTCGCTGGAACTTGGAACCCTGTGGTGCCTTGTCGTGGTTGTAAAGTTGTCCCAGTTATGGCCCTTCGCTCAAAGTCTGCCTGAATACGAGGCGCTTGGCGTCGTGAGAATGTGGTAGTGTTCTGGATTTCCAGAGATCGAGACCCATTGTTGTTTGTGATGGGCGCGGCTAAGGTGACCAGCACCAGTGTCGCGAGTTGGAGAAGGATTGCCACTTTCATGATGAATTGGGGAGGGGGGGGGGGCGGGTTCCAACAAGTGTCTCGTTTGTACTTGAAGACACCCGCAGACATCTGACTATTGTATTATCGTGGTGAGGATCACAATTGCCACATTGCACTCGCGAAGAGGGCACTCTCGTCTTCACGTAGCACTCTCTTCACGTGTGGCTAATGTGAGTTTCAACAGGTATTGCTTAAACTCACCGTAAACGTTCAGTCGTAAAGCGGTGCGCCGCTGGCCCCCTGCGTTTCATCCTTCGTGTGAGGCTCCCCGTCTACGTGACTACATGCCCTAAGGTGCTATAAAGCCGCTCTCACTGTGCATCTGAGCTTTCTTCACCTAACATTTCATCATGCCCACAACACGCTCGGCCTCCAAACTAGTAACCACTTTGGACAAGCTCCAACAGGTGAGTTGGACATGCCATCAGACTAACCATAGGTGAATGCCATTCGGCTGGTCATCCCAAATGACATGAATGGAGAGGTCGTGTGGTACGCCGATAACCACAGGCCGTCCGCTGTTCTTAAGCGGTATAATCAGCAAAAGAGCACGCCAAGCGCCGAGGTTGTGCTCGAGAAACATGTCAAAACGGACGGGGTAAGCGATCGACGAGACATGGACATCATCGCGATGAGGGCGGACATCTATGATGCTCGATGCGGGGACCTTCCGCTCACAGTCAAAATGTTCGATGGGGCAATGTGGCCCAGACGGCCAGCTCTCTTCATCTATGAAGCGGAACTCTTCGATCATGCAGCCGACGCGCAGGGAACAGCTATTCCGCGGTTCCTAGGACTCTTCGCCACTGGCACATTGTACTGTCTCGTTTTTGAACGATTCGGTCGTGAGTTGGATTGGCAGGACTTTCAAGACGAAACACTTCAGTGAGTAGGAGCCCAGTAACAAAACCTTACATTGCACAGACCAGAAATAATGCGGTCGCTTTTAGAGCTTAACGAAACAGGCGTTGTTCCCTACCATGTCGAGCCACAATGGTGGTACCAAGGAGCGGACGGTCGCATCAAGTTCCATGTTTTGGAGTTCTGTTCCGACGCCAACACCCCCCCAAACCCGGTTTACTTGGAGCAATGCTTTGCCCAGCTCCATCGACACGTAACTGCTGACGAGATCCTGGAGTGGGACAAGGAAAAGGCCATCAAGAATCTGGAGTACGGGTTCCGAACTGCGAAGAGCCTAAACCTCGCTCCCCACACTCCATGAGACCGGGACTGGCATTGGGCTGGGGTCATCAGTCACCCCAACTTAGCTTCTACGCGTCCCCGGAAAGTCACAGATGCTGCACTATGACTCCCCAGAGAAGATATTGGTCGAGGACGAAGAAATCGAAGGCTATGGGTTAAAGGTGTGTTTTGTACAGGATGAATTTCGCCAAGTGGCAACGTGGCGCCGATCATTTCATTGTACTGCCGTCCCACGACGTGGCCCTTCATTGTCGAATTCTTGTGACTGAACTACAAACTGTGCGAACGGGCGCAAGCTGCTGTAACTGGATGTTTTTTTGTAGCCCATTCGAAATGGCATACACGTCCAAGTTGTGCCGGGTTCGAGCTTGGACAGCGCAGCGAGGGATCATCTTCGCTCGAATTGGCCGCACCACTACCGACCTACGCCCACTCGTACCAGCGACCTCCGAGAACACGCCCTTCCGCGAGAAGATCCCGGATGCCGGTCTCAGCATCCGTGACGCTGATCCGTCCCTGCTCGACGTCGTCTATAGTGTTCCGCCAAGCCTGGCCCATCTCGTCAAAGCGGCGCTATTATCAGTATCAATATCATTGAGAGGTGCACGGCTTATGTGGCGCTCATCCTCGACGGCAGGGGCATTGTTCTCCGCTAGCGACCGCAGCTCGGCGACGATCGAGCGGCACTCCTGCTCCGGTCTCGGTTGCGGAGTCCGCCACTCACAATGACGCTCTTCAGCAGGGCACGTGCGAATAGGATGATGGATCGTACCCGTCGCGATCGCGCGCACGAGTTCGGAGATTGGGTATGGGGAGATTGGGTATGTGGAACACGGCCAGTATACTGTTTGTGAGCTACGACTTGGTGATGTGAGGTTGGATGCTGCAACTGGACACGGAGGTGATGAAGCTGGTCAATGTTGGACACCCTGGCTGCGATGTGAGGAACAATGGTCAGGTTCAAATCCGAACACAGTCGTCCTCATCGTCTTCGGCTTCGGCCTCGTACTTTACGTTACGTAACCCCTGACACGTCTCTGAGGAGGAGGGGCCGTGAGCTCTGAGCTCATGCGATGCTGTCGTCAGATGTGTGTACTGGGGTCCTGTGGCACTTTCAGGCACGTGACTGTGGCACTGCCACTGCAGCCAAAGTTCATACATAATACACCTTCAACGTCTTCGACCTTCGATTTCTTCGTCCTCGACTCAGTTTTCCGCCCCAAAACTTCTCTGGGGGGGTCGGGGACGTCCTAAACCTTAAAAATTTCACCAGAACGAGCACCATCCGACGAAGGCAACGCAGAGGTTTTCGACGGATGTGGCCTGGGAGACGAGTTCCTCGACCTGCTCCTTTACGTCGAGGGTAATGTTCGACTTGAAGTCGCGTCCGGTGAGTTTGCGCCTGACGCGCTCAATAACCTGGAGGGCCTTGTCGTTCATCTGCTCTGGGCGGTCTGCCTCGCCGAGAATGTCGCGCTCGTCGGCGCCGCGGCCGCCCGCGCGCGTCGTGCCGCCGTAGCCCTGTGCGCGCTCCTCGACGTCCTGCGCAGCCTGCCGGCCGCCGGGGGCCGCCGCGGCCGTGAGACGCCAGTTGATTAACGGGTCGTACACGAACGCTTCGAGCACCGCCATGACCGACTCTTTGTTTGCGCGGAGCACCTCCATCGACACTTCGCACGTGCGCGAGTAGGTTCCCGTGATACCGCACACCTCCATTGCGTGGATGAGCATACGGGTGAGGCGGAAGGGCACCTTTTCGGGGAACTTGTCGCGCTGCATGGCGACTTCGAAGCAGTCGCCAAAGTCAATGTGCACAATCTCGCCAGTGATAGAGTCGAGCATGAGGTTGGACGGGTGACGGTCGCCGAGGCCGAGAATGTAGCCGACCATGGATGTGAGGGCGAGCGAGCGGGTGTAGGTGGTACGGCGCTCGAGCCACGACTCGGAGTTGCGCGACCGCAGCCAGAGGATACGGTACAAGTCCTGGCCGGTAGTGTTGTCGAGGGCGTACTGGAATACCTCGACCTTGTGCATGAGCGGGAGCGAGTCGTAGTTGTCGTCTGCCATCTGGTTCATGAGACGGTTTTCGATATCTATAAGAATCTTGCGCGAGTCGCGGTAGTTTTTGATAAGAGTGTGGAGCGTGTCGCTGTGGAGGACCCAGCCGATGACACCGGCGCCGGGGGAGAGCGGCGTGATGGAGAACTGGCGGATCGAAAGGTGGCGCTTGGCAGACTCCTGATCCGCAGAAAGAAGCGTGTTGACGAGACCGAACAGCTGCATGACACGCTCGTCCTGGCGCAGATCCTCGTGACCCTTGAGACCAAACGTGTACTCTTTGCCGTCGCGGCCGCGCATCGTGAAGCGACGGGGGCGCTGCTTGGAGGAGATGACGGTAAACGTCGGCATGATATATGCAATGCCAATGACGGGCTTGCCGGACTGGTAGGTGCCGGGGACGGCGAGCTCGAGGTCGCGAACAGCCATGAGCTTGGGGGAGACGTACTGCAGTTCGATGACGTTGAGTAGCTTGAGCTGGCGTGCAAGGCGCTGGAACGTCGAGTAGTAAATGTCCCACGCCTGGTTGAGGTCGTTGGTGTCGCCGTGGAGCTTGTAACGGCGGCAAAAGTCGCGCGCCATGCGGAGCTCGTGGCCAAAGGACTGTACAAACGACGTCTCGCGGAGCGTCTCGGGGCCCTTTTCGATCATGTCGTGGAGGGGCTCGAGCACCTCGAACATGGCCTCCTCGTTGTGGTCCGCAAAGTAGTGCTTGGACGCTTCCTCGAGACCCTCGTGCCACTGCTCGTGCCAGAGAATGGCGGCGCGGATGAGTTCGGTCGAGACAAGGTCGGCCTGGTCGACAATGGTCGCGGCGTGCTCGCGCATCTTGGCCATGATACCCTGGGCGACCGCCTTGCGGCTCGCGACATTGGACTTTGAGGCCACAGTGAGCGCATAGATGAGCGCCTGCGGGTGTGCACGGCCAATGTCGTGGAGAAGACGGACAATTAGCTGCTGGATGGTCTGGCGGGGCGTCTGGATACGGGCGATAATCTGAGGAATGACCTCGAGCCAGACATCAATGTTGACCGTGGCCATGCCCTGGGCAATAGCCTGGTTGACACCATGCTGGTAGCCGTACGTGAACCACAGAGTCAACAGACGGAGTGTGTCCTGGAGCGAGTTGCCCGGAGACAGTGCAATCGACCGCAAGAAGCCCTCGACGGCAGGGATAATATACGTCGTAAAGTGCGCCGACGACATGCCCTTTTGCGAAACCTCCAACGAAGTGATGACCTCAAAGTTTGCGAGCGCCCAGGTGTGCCACGCTTGGTACCATCCGGGGTCGAGCTCCGTCGCAATGGCATAGTCGTTGAGCACGGCAGAGGGGTCGGCAGTGTAGTTGCTGTCACTGATACCCGCCTGCCACTGGCCGAGCTCGACGTGACAACGCCCGAGTAGCTTGGTGTACTCGCCGTAGAGCTTTGCGTCGGGGAGGATGAGGCGGCCCTGGCTGTCACGCGCGCCGAGGCCCATGTCGTCCGAGAGCGACGTGGTAAACTCGCGCAGGTAGCCGAGGGTCTCGAGGCGTTCCTCGCGAGAGTCGCCCGCGACGGCCTGCGCCCACTTGAGGCGATAGTATGCAAAGACAATTGGCGGCGGTGCGCGCGAGCGGCTCTCCGCGTCGAGATTGCTGCAGCTCGAACCAACCAGAGACGTCAACGTCTTCTCCGCGAGGTTGAGGCGGTCCGAGGTGCGGCAGAGGTCCGCAAAGTGGATCCACGTGTCCATGTCCTCGTTGGGGGTAAGAACAAGGGAGCGCAGCTGGAGGATACGCTGCCACACCTCGACGTCGCGCTGGCAGCCCTCGAGGCGCTTCTGCCACGTGCGGCGCTGAGTCGCTTGGCGCTCTGGCTGGTCCGCGTGGTCCTTGTACGAGATAATCTCCTCGAGCTCGGAGAGCATCTGCACGCGGACGACAACATCGTACGCACGGCCGTAGCTCTCGCCAGTGAGCGTCGTGAGCTCGGCGTCGAGGCGCTCGCGGGCCTTGACAATATGGCGCATCGCCGAGCTGAACTGGTTGCGGTGGACGGCAAGAATAGACTTGAAAAAGTTGCGGTCCGCCGAGTCGCTCTTCATCGCCGAGATGTAGTCGTCCATGAGGTCCCACTGGTAGAGCGCCCACGAGGCGGCCGCACCGAGGGGTGCAACGAGCTTCTTCTCCTCGGGCGCCGCATTCGGCCAGCGGATCTGTACACAGTCGGACAGCTCCTCCCACTCGCCGAGCGCGTGCAGAGCCTGCAGCTTGCCCATGGTGATCGTCGCCTCGTCGAATGTAGTGTCGGGATCGACAGCGCGCTCATTCCACACCTCGAGCGCCTCCTCCCAACGGCCGAGCTTTTCGTACCAGAGCACGTCGTGTGTCATCTGGAGGTTGTTCTGCGCATACTCGAGCGTGCCCCATGCGGCGTCGCTCTGCTGCAGCTTTTGGTTCACACTGATGAGGTCCTCGACCACTGCAGTGGACGCGTCCACGAAGAACTCTTGCTCCTTGTAATGGAGTGCCTTGGCGTACGCGTGGAATGCGGTGGCGTAGTCACCCAGTAGGCGAGGCTCGATCGCGAGCGTCTTGTCGTCGTGCTCCATAAACTCTGCGAGGTTGAGGATCGCGTTGACGACCTCGGACGGGACGCCGGGGTTGGTGAGCGCCTGCTCGAGGTTGTGCACGAGGTCCTCCTGGTAGCTCTCATAAAGTTCCGTCCAGCAGGAGACGAACGCGACGTTGAAGAGCTCGCGCGCAAAGGTAGTGTGCTGATCGGCGAGCTTGCCGCACGCACGGATAGCCTGGGACGGCGACTCGCGCATGAGATCGACGCCAAGCTTCTTGAGCCACTCGAGCCACTCCTTGCGGGAGGTGACGTTGCCGCAGTCCCAGGTGGCCTTGAGGGACATTTGGTTGACGGGAAGCTTACCCTGCTCGGCAGCAGCAGCCTCCATTCCAGGATCGGTGGCGTACTGCTCCGCGGGGCCGAGGTCTGGTGGGAGACGCTCGCGGTTCAGCAGCTTGGTGACGAGGTTGTCGTACGCGGGCCATACAATCTTGTTCTCGAGGAGCGCCTTGTTGACCATGGGGATGAATATGGCATAGTCGGTGCCAAACTGGAGGACAAGCACGCAGAGCGTGTCCATGGCAGTGTTGCGGAGGTCCGTATCGGATGTGCTGAGTGTGCGCACCAACGGGTGGATGATCTGCGAGGCGTGGTCGGAAAAGTTGACCTTGCGGCATAGCTGCGCGGTTGTGACGAGCGCGGCCTTGCGGAGCTCTGTGCGGGTCGCGGGATTCTCAAAGCTGCGGATGATGACCGGAAGTACGAGGTGGAGGTAATCCTCAATGCTAGAGCCAAACACGTAGAATGCGCGGAGAATGTGCTGGAGGGTCTCGAGGTGCTGGTCCGAGAGGTGCCTTGCAGAGAGGTCGCCGTCAAACGAGCGGAGGATCTGCTGGAGCAGCTGCGGAAGGTACGCCTTGAACTCGCCTTCGACTGCACGCGCGATCGCCTCGACGAGAAGAATAATGGTAATCTGCAGCGAGCTGTTCGGGTTCCAAAAGTCATGCACGAGAGCAAACACATCGTTGAGGTAGTTGCGAATGTGCTGCTTGACAATCGTGATCAGCTGCGCGAGCTGCTTCAGGAACACGTCCTGCGAATCGCGACTGCCGAGGCGAATGACGTTGAGGAACGCGGGGAGAATCTGCGGCAAAAAGCCGACACACTTGAGACGCTGGGTCCTGAAGATGAGCATGACCGAGTTGATGGCGTCGTAGTGGTGCTCCTTCATGTTTGCGTCGTTGAGCACGTTGACGAGGGCGTTGATGACAACTGTCTGGTAGTACTCGTCGTTGGACGGGCCCTGCGTGTTCATGAGAAGGGTAATGTCTGTGGGTCGGGGTCCCGAGGCCTCGGCGTTGGGGTCGTCAGACACCTGCTGCAGTAGCTTGTGCTTGAACGGGTCGAGGGCGCCTAGCATACCCATGGTGCGGATTGCCTCCATGCGGATAAGCTGCGAGGTCTCGGAGCGTAGCAGGCGGAAGATGATCGGCAGGAGCGTCGGGTGCTCCAGGTAGGGGCTAATGACCTCGCCAGTGTTGGACACGACCTGGCCGAGCGCCTTGAGCGCGGCGTTGCGCTTGGTGGTAGAGGCGGGGTCGTCGAGCATCTCGATAAGGAGGTCGAGGATGCTCTTGACATTGGGGACGAGCTCCTCACCGGCGACGCGCGCGAGCTCGCCGATACAGGTGACACACGACGCGGTTACGGCGTTCGGGGTGGTGGACGACTTTGCGATACGCAGGATGACCGCAAGGATCGTCGGCGCGTACGACTTGACGAGGCTGGCAGATGCGCCGATGAGAAGACACAATAGCCTGGCGCTCTCCTCCTTTTGCTTGTTGTTGGTCGAGTACTCGAGCTCCGTGATAAGGTTGATGAGCGACTTGCGCAGCGACGGCATGACGTATGCGGGGTTGTGGTGCGCAAGGCGGCCAATAATACCAATCGCCAGTTCCCTGATCTTGAACTCTTCATCGTTGAGCGCGACGAAAAGACAGCGAATGTCCTCGGCCTGGGCAAGGTGACGGTCAAACTTTTCGTTCAAGTTCTCGAGCACCGCCTGGCGGATAGCGACGCTCTGATCGGTAATGCCCACGGTGAGCAACTTTTCCAAGACGTCGTTGACAATTTCGATCGAGTGCGCGCTTGTCTGGTGGCAGATCGGGTCGTTGATGAACAGCTGCGTGGATGCGAGGACGGCCTCCTTGCGGACCTCGGACGAGTCGTGCTCGAGGTACGGCAGCGCGGCCTCGCGGACAAACTCGTTCAAGCTGTGCGCGCCAAAGTCAAAGTTGCCAAGCACACGGAGAGCGAGCGCGATTGTCTCGGGCGAGTAGCCGCCGCCGGAGGCTTGTACGATGCTGTCGCGCGTAATGTCTGTCGGTTTGCCGCGCGGCGCGGGGGCACCGAGCGGGCGGAAGGAGTGGCCGGTGAGAATGATGGAGAGGTTCTCGAGGAGGCGGTCTGGGGTCAGTTGCTAGAGTTGGATTAAACTCACCCTGGATGGTACGGTGCAATGGGGGGATGTGGCTCGCGATAACCTCGAGGGCGTGGTAGAGGGCGTCGGAGAGGCCCCACGGGAACATGAGGTCCAGAATGTCGTGCATCTGGCGCGAGAGCATTGGGCCGACAGCGGTCGTGAGCATTGCCAGACACTGGAAGATGGGGGCCTCCACCGGCGCGCCCTTCTTTCCGCGCATGCGGAGGTGCTCCTTGATAATCTTGACCGTGTCGTCGATAAAGGGGCGCATCTTGGACGCGAGCTGGACCGAGAGATGTCCGAGTGCGACGTAGGCAATGTCGCGGTCGGTGGGCTTCTGCAAGGCTTGGAGCAGGTACGCCATGCTGCGATGGAGGTAGTGCACCTCAAACTCGTCGCTGTCGTACGTCGCCATGATGGGGATGAGCGTGATGACTGCCTTGCGAATGACAGTGTCTTTGCTGTCGCGGTACTTGAGGGTAATCTCGCAGATGGAGCGGTAGAACTCGCTCATGGACTGGGGTCAGCGGGTTCTTGTCGTGCAACTCACAATGTGCTGGTTCTGCAGCATTGAGCTAAAGGCGAGGAGGGATCCGAGGATGGTGTCGACGGAGCTTGCCTTGAGCAGGCCGCTCTTGGCCTCCTCGAAGATTAGGCGGTAGATTTCGCTGCTGGAGCGCTCACGCGTCTTTATAATGTCGAGACACGCGGAGAGCAGCATGGAGGCGCGTTCGCGGACCATGGTCTAGAGTCAGCTCCAGACCCGATGCTTAACTTACTCTGCTGTCACGCAGCGGGACCCAGATCTTCTCGAGGACGCGGGGTACAAAGGGGTGAAAGAGACCAGGCGCGTGTATGGCGAACTGGTGGAGCAGCAGCACGGCGCTGAAGCGGCCGACGTCTTGTCGCGAGTCTGCGATCAGTATGTTGACGATGCGATCTACCCACCATCGATCACTTGCAGCGCCTGGCCGACCTCTTTGGTGAAGAAGGACTCTCCGAGATTAACACCTGCGATCTGGACCATGTTTCCGACGACGTGCGCGGCAGCCATCATGACACTCGAGTCCGGGTATGTGAGGAGGGGGCGGAGGTCTTGGGTCAGCGCGGCGCGCGCGCTCTTGCAACCTACATCCATAGAGACGGATATTATTCTGGAGTGCGCGATCCGGCGAGTCCTCGTTTGTGGGGGGTAGCATTACATCTGCACGGTTAGCCGATCACATCCAGTTGTCACTCACCGATGGCAAGAATGGCGCCGAGCTTCTCGTGGGGGTAGTTGCTCCTGGTGAGCTCAAACGTCCTGTGGAACACATCCTTCCAGACATTCTTCCTAGAGTCGTCGCCGGGGAATTCCTGGCTGTAAGAGTTTATCTGTCGAGGTCAGTCGATGTGGTCCCTGGGTGTATAGTTGCGTACATAGTTGCGGAGGTCATGGGAAGCCTGGAGCCGAACATCATCCCCCCTGCAGAGTCAGCCTGCGATGCAACAAACGAGGCCGTGATGGGGGGGCTTACTTGTTCCCAAGGCGGGCAAAGATGCTGTCCAGGACGTCGGATTGGGACGTCATGGCGAGGACATGGGCCGTCGCCCCAGTGACCAGCGGGCGGAGAGGGGAGGGGAGATTAACGGACGCGGGGACCGTTGGGGGAGCGGGGCGGGGGAGGTGTGGGG
>PQXP01000259.1:0-39188 GCA_002973495.1 Apiotrichum akiyoshidainum
GCCGCCGGGGGTGCGGCGGCGGCGGCGGCGGCAGCGGGGCTCGCTCCCTCGGCGGCGGCACCCTCCGCCGACGGCGAAAAGGCGCTCTCGAGCGCAGTGGCCAGACGACGCGTCACCTCGGTGCGGTCATTGTACAAGCGGACGAGCGCGGCGCGCGCATGCCGGATCGCATACTGGTGTCAGCTGCTGTAGGCAAGTGCTGTAACGCACAACATCAATGTCGCCGCGGGGGTAGCCCTCGGGGTCGACGAGCGCCGTGTCCTGCGATGCGCCGTGCTGCCGTCAGCTCCGAATCGTTCACGCCAGCTGCACGCACCGAGGCGAGCACGTCCTTGAGAGTGTCCTGCACGTCAGTCACAGTTGCTATTGTGCCATTCCGCTGCTGTGGGATTCCAGTTTACAGTTTCTGGATGCTGGTTCTGGATTCTGGTTCTGGATTCTGGATGCTGGTTTCCGCAGATTGGGCAGTCTCCAGGATACCCTCTCTCGGGAGGCGGCACCGTCCTCGTATTCTGGACGCACAATTTCGCGCTCAATGACATCCTTGCGCTGCATGAGGGCGCGCGCATACTCGCGGGGCTCGCCGGGGTATGCCTCTGGGTGGGGGAGGGGGAGCTGGAGCTCTGACGGCGTGTCGTGTGGTGCGGGGATGGGGGCGGGGGCGGACATTATTGTTTACGACGAGTGGAATGGCATAAACAAGAGAGATGACGTGCAAGGTTGTCGAGAAATCCAGAGAGCAGGGCGTATTCCCGATTCCCGTTTCGCAATGCCATGACGACCACCCAAACAGAATCCGAGATGTCATCAGCCGTGAGAGCAGTTGGAGCAGTCACCACCTCTCGCATCCCTTTTCACTTTTATCCTTTTGCATGCTAGCCCGTCTCGCCCTCGCCCGCTCGCTCCGCTCCACCGCCCCGCTCCGTCCGAACAACATGCCCGTCCCCTTTACAAAGCTCAAGTCCGAGGCCGAGCTCGCCGTCCTCTCCGTCCTCCGCGGCTGCTACCTGTGAGCTCGGTTCTTGTGCATTTCAGCTGACAGCAGCACCAAGGGCGTCCAGGACACTCACGTCTCCAAGGACACTGTCATCAAGAAGGACAAGTCGCCCGTCACTGGTGCGTGCTCTGAACGCCGCCTCGCGGTCGCACCAAGAACGCCGCCTTACTGACCGCAGTCGCCGACCTCTCGGCCCAGGCACTCATCTCGCTGCACCTCCTTGCGCACTACCCCGAGGACGCGATCATTGGCGAGGAGGACACTTCGGAGCTCCGCGCCAACGCGCCTCTCCGCGAAAAGGTCGTCGGTCTCGTGAACGACGGCTTTAAGCGCGAGGACGGCTGGGGCAAGGACGCGACCTTTACCGAGGAGCAGATCCTCGCCGCCGTCGACGCCGGAAACCACGCTGGCGGCTCGACCGGCCGCTTCTGGACTATTGTGAGTTGCAGCCAACAAAGTCGTAGTAGCTGACAGCAGGACCCAGTCGACGGCACTTCGGGCTTTATCCGCTACCAGCAGTTTGCCGTCTGCCTCGCGCTCATTGTCAACGGCCAGGTCGAGCTCGGCGTCATCGGCTGCCCCAACCTCGGCCCCGAGCCCGCCAAGATCGGCGAGGAGGTCATCCCGAACGGCAAGGGCGTCCTCATGGTCGCTGTCCGCGGCGAGGGCTCGTGGTCTGTGAGTCGCGTCTGATACCTCACGCCGTGCCCACCTTGCTAACCCCCACAGCGCCCGCTCGACTCTGAGAACTACACCCGCCTCACGCTCCCGGCCATGCCCGACGCGAGCAACCCCCTCACCTTCCTCGAGTCGGTCGAGGCCGGCCACTCGGCGCACGGCATCCAGGCGCGCATCGGCGAGCTCCTCGACGTCAAGCGCCCCTCGCTCCGCATGGACTCGCAGGCAAAGTACGCCTGCCTCGCCCGCGGCGAGGGCGGCGTCTACCTCCGCATCCCCACAAAGTACTCTGGCGGCAAGGACTACCAGGAGAAGATCTGGGACCACGCGTCGGGCGCGCTCCTCATCGCAGAGTCGGGCGGCGTCTGCACCGACATGCACGGCAAGCCCCTCAACTTTGGCGTCGGCCGCACCCTCGCGGACAACGAGGGCATCGTCGCCGCCGGCAAGGAGATGCACGCAAAGGCCGTCGAGGCCGTCCGCCAGGCCGTGCAGGAGGCGTCCAACTCGAAGCTCTAAGCTGTAGACGGGGGTAGATAGGTCACGGAACGGTAGATCCAGCAGTACATAAAAAGCTAGCACATGCATGCATGATAGGTCGTAACTCGGCACATTACTGATACTACTCCTGTGAGAACGGCACGAGCCCGTCTTCCCCGACGCCAAAGCTCCACCGCACGCCGCCCGTGGTGCCCGCCGCGCCGCGGCCGCTAGGTACGCGGAGGATGGCGCCGAATACCTGCATCGCGGGGGACGTACGCGCGCGCAGCGCGTCTGCCAGCATGGTTTCGGCCGGCATCTGGAGCGCCCGGCTGCGGCCCAGCAGCGTGAGCTGGATCGTGAGGCCCCAGCCTCCGTGGCCCGCGAGGCTGTTCTCGGCGCCCGGCGCGTCGCGGTCGCGGAACGGCGACGGATATGGCGGCGGGAGGTGCGGCTTGAAGAAGGGGGTGTTGGGTATCGGCTGCGTGTCAGCTCGCGGCCTTTGAGAGGAGCTGGTGGCATCGGCCTCGAGGGCTGGACTCACCCTCAGGCCCTGCACGGTGAGCACGACGACGGCGCCGCGCTCCCTCCTGAGCGCCGTGACGCCGTCCCACACGTCGCGGAAGCCTGCATCGTCCGGTGCGCGCACTTCTGATCCCAGCGGCGCCCGCTTCCCGCGCTCCTCGTCCGCCCAGCGTTCAGGCCAGAACCCATCTGCGAACCCATCGCACACGACGATATCGGGGCTTTCGAGCTCGAGGACACGGCGGAGCGCGGCCGCCCACCCCGCCGCGCGCGCGGCCGTGCGAAGCACAACGAGGTTTCGGAGCGCGGCCCGGATCGTGCTATCCATGAGGTCCTGGATCATGGGCGCGCGCGCGTCGTATTGCGGAGGCAGGCACGCGGCGATGTGGGACCGCATGCCGCGGACGAGCAGCGGGAGGACACAGCGGTGCGTGGGGGGATACACGAGCGCAGCCCGCATGCCGCGCCCGCCCAGTGGTATCGGCGTGGAAGTGCCGGGGAGAGACAGCAGCGGAGGAAGCACGGTGGTGATCAGGAGAAAGGAGCAGATGGTCGTCTTGCCGCTGCCGGATGGGCCAACGAGCTCGAGCAGGTCGCCGCGCCGGAGCGAGCTGCCGCCCACGTGCGGCCGCGCGTCGAGGAGCGCAGAGTCCAGGTCGGGAATAAATGTCGGGCCGGGCGGGCACGCTGGGGTCAGCTAGGCGTCGACAAAGTGGCAACGAACTGTCGTAACGGACGCCGAGAAGGAGCTGATGTCAGCTGCGAAATGGGTGACAGCGGACGTACCTCTGCAGCGGTACCGACGCCAATGTCGGCAAGCATCTGGGCTGTGGTCGACACCATCGATGGATGCGCCGTCATCGTGTTGCTGCCAGCATGGAGAATGAGAGATGAATGAATCCAACCACACCAGGGGTGGCAGCGGAAATTACATCAACAACAACAATCGGCTGGTGCACGTCATGCCCAGTCATCAGGTCGACAAAAAAGGCATGAGTCCCGTCAGATTCGAACCCACCTACCACCTACCGCCGTTTCTCTGGATGGCTGCTCGTTCCGTTCCAGGCCGAAGGCGGCTCCATTCCTAGTTGGCCTGGTCTGACGACTGCGCAGGAATAACGTGAGAGACCACCGTGAACATGCCCTCAGTACGACCCGTCATGTCCGGGGGGTAGTGAGCGGGGACGCAAAGGAGGAGATTGACGTCGACACGGACTTGTTTGCCTTTGGCGTCGACAGCCTCCAGGCGACCCGCATCCGGAACACCATCCAAAAGTCGCTCATACTGGAGAGTAACCTCGGCCAGAGCATCGTATACGAGTACCCGACTGTCGCGGCACTTGCGGCGCACCTCCTCGCCCTGCGCAGTGGCACCGCCGCTGTCGCTGACACGGCGGCAGTGTATTCCGAGATGGAGGCGATGGTGGAAAAGTACGCCGCCACAGTAGTTCCTGCTGCTGCGCCCCGCCGTGCTGGCCCTGCCGGGGAGGTTGTGATCCTCACTGGCGCGACCGGCTCGCTCGGAGCACACCTCCTGCACGCTCTCGTTTCTTCCCCCGCCGTCGCGCAAGTCATCTGCCTCTCGCGCGCGACCGGCCACGCCCACAGTGTTGCGCGTCTCCGGGAATCGCTGGCTACCCGCAACCTCTCCGACCGACTCTCTCTCACCAAGGTCCTCTCGCTCGCCGCGGACGTCAACGCGCCAGCTCTCGGCCTCACTCCCGAGGAATACGCGCAGTGCTCGGCAGCGACGCTCGTAATCCACAACGCGTGGCCCGTAAACTTCAACCTGTCCCTGTCGTCGTTTGCCCCGCACGTCCGCGGCGCAGCCAACCTGCTCAACCTCGCCAACTCGACCGGGGCGCGCTTCTTCTTCTCCTCGTCAGTCGGAACGTCCCAGGCGACACGCAGCGCAGTCGTAGCAGAGACGTTCCCCTCCTCCCCCGACACGGCCGCGCGGACCGGCTACGCGCGCTCAAAGTGGGTCGTGGAGAAGATTCTGCAGCGCAGTGGCGGGAGCGTGCTGCGTATCGGGCAGCTGGCGGGCGACACCACGGCGTGAGTTAACTACATGAAAAAACAACTGACGGCAGCGGCGTCTGGAACGAAACGGAGGCGTGGCCGCTCATGTTCCGCTCTGCGCGCGTCTTTGGCGCGCTCCCGGCCCTGGACGAGACGCCCGCGTGGCTCCCTGTCGACCGCGCCGCGCACGCCATCCGCGAGATCGTGCTCTCTCCTCACCAGACCGCGGCGGCGGCGGTGGCAGACACCGCGGTATACCACGTCCTCAACGCGCGCGCCGCCGCGTGGTCGACCATCCTCGCGGGCCTCCGTGCGGGCGGACTCCAGTTCGAGACTGTGCCCGCGGCCGAGTGGCTGCTGCGCCTGAGCAGGAGCGACCCGGACGTGCGCGCGAACCCGACACGCAAGCTGCTCTCGTTCTACGAGGGCCGGCTGGGCGGAGCGCGCCGGGTCGTCGAGTACGAGATTGCCCGCACGGCGGCCGTGTCGGAGACGATCGGCAGCTGCGCGCCGGTCGACGAGCAGCTCGTTGCGCTGTGGACGAAACGGTGGTTTGCGAGCGGGTTCTTTGCGTAGACATGACTAGTTCTGTTAGTGGCAGCGGCAGCGCTTGTCGGAATGTCAGTTGTGGACAAGGCAGAGGGCACACCTCTGTCAGCTGCCGCCTCGCCCCGCAGCCTCACCGCACTCCACTTGATCATGTATACATACAAACTGCGGCCTGCGTCCGCGCTTCCACTTGCACTCTTTACGTTCGCCTGCCTTCTCGAGGCGTGCACTTAGAGCTGCGCCTTGGCGGCCTCAATCTCCTTGTTAGCCTTCTCGGCCCACTCGCGGACGGCCGCGTAGCTCTCGTCGGCAATCTTGCTCTGGTCGCTGGGCGCGTTGGGGACCGCGAGGCCCTTCTGGACGGCGGGGCGCGCGCTGATGCGCTGGACCCACGCGTCGAGCTTGGGGAACTGCTCGAGCGAGACGCCCGCCCACACGTGCGAGCGCACCCACGGGTACACGTTAATGTCCGCGACCGAGTACTTGTCGCCGACGAGGTACTCGCCGGTGCCGCTCGCGGCGAGGCCGTCCTCGAGCACGCTGTACAGGCGGTACGTCTCCTCGACGTAGCGCTTGATGCCGTACGCCGACTTGACGGGCGCGTAGCGGCTGTGGGCGTCAGCAGCGTCCAGCACAGCAGTCACTTTGGTAGCTGGGGGGCACAAGCGGGCGCATGGTCCCGGTCTCGGTCTTCCCAGCCGGTTGCGTCCGGGGCCCGACTCACAAGAAGTGGTGCGCCTGGCCCTGCATGGGTCCGACGCCGCCGTGCGCGAAGAAGATCCAGCTGAGCGCCTGCGAGCGGAGCTGCGCGTCCGAGAACCAGAACTTGGCCTCGGGGTCTGTCGTCAGCGGAAGGACGGGGGCGGGAGCCGGTCGAGCTTGGCCAAGGTCTGACCAGCAATCACTCGGATACGCACCATAGTTGTCCGCGAGCCAGAGCTCGATGCTGGCGCTCTCAAACACCTTGTGGCCGGCGTGGTTGTCGTCGACGAGCGCGGGGATGCGGCCGTTGGGGTTGATCTTGAGGAACTCGGGGTTCTAGACGCCTGTCAGCGCCCGCCCTGCCTTTCCCGTCCTCGGCGCGCAACTGCGTACCTTTTGCTGGTTCTTCCAGATCTCGATCGCCGAGACGTCGTACGAGAGCGCGCCGGCCGCGAGCTGCGGGTACGCGGCGCGGAGCTCCTCGAGGAGGATCGAGACCTTGTAGCCGTTGGGCGTGCCGGCGGTGTAGAGGTGGAGCTTGGCGGGGCCCTGGCCGGCGACCTGGCCGGCCTGCGAGGGGCCGAGGGCGGGCACGGGGGGCGTGTCGGTCGGGGGCGCAGCGAAGAAGTGGGCGGGCGTCGACATGGCGGCGGCGGACGTGTGGAGGGTGCTGGTCAAGGTGCGGGTGAAGCTGAGGAGGCTGGTGCCGAGTGCTGGTGGGCGGGTGCGAAGAGGGGAGAGGGCTGAGCGAGCTGGTTGGCGGGCCGAGGTGAGCGGGCGGAGAAGCATGGGAACAAGGTGAGAGCGAGCGCGCTGCTGGTCCGTTATGTAGTCTCTCGCTTTTGGCGTGGGCCGTGGGATTACAAAGCCGACATGTTCGTCCAGGATGGATGTGGCGGACGCCATGACGTGATTACAACCAGCACACGGCAACCTCCGTCATACTAGCCCAGACATGGCGACAATGGCGCGACGGCCGCATGACTGAGTGCAGCCGCTGCTTCTCTTGCTGCATAAGCTTCGTGCTACTGACGCGCCGTGGCGAGCGCGTGTGTTTCTCATTTCTAAGCACGCCGTCTGTTGCATTCCTGCTGAGTGAGCAGACCGCCTGCGTGCCCTTCGGTCAATACCTGGCGAGACATGCCTCCACTTCGGGCATTGCGACTTTGTGGCATACTCTGGATCCAACTCTGGGACCGTGCAATCAAGCATACCCGATCCCTCGCAATCGCCGCAGGCCGACGTGCATACATGTACGTATGATAATGTCCATGATCGTTATCAGTAAAACTTGTACTATCCAGTTGCCAGACAGCGGCAGACTTGGGCAGCTCAGCTCTTCTCCAGCAACCATCAACAAGTATCTCGCTCGCGCACACCCCGCACCCTCGTGCAGCTTGCAGCGCAACAGAACAGTATCTCGAAGAAACCGGGTTCAATCTCATCTGCACTATGGCGTACAGAAACGGGAAAGATAATCTGGGGCTCTTTTGCCAGTGTTCTAACTAGCTAGAGAGTGGCCAGCACCGGCACCTAAAGTGCATTGGTGGTGGTGGTGGTAAAATTACCAGCCGGCGGCCTCGCCCTGGGCGGTGGCGGGCTCGGCGGCCCAGTCACCGGTCTGGGGCTCGGCGGACCAGTCAAGGGCCTGCTCGGTGGGCTGGGCGGCGAAGGCGGCGTCAGTGGGGGCGGCTCCCCACTCCTCGACGGCGGCGGGAGCGGCGGCGGCCTCGGCCTCAGCCTCGGCGGCGGCGGCCTTCTCGGCGGCCTCGCGCTCAATCTCCTCGGGGTCGCGGTAGAAGAAGAGGTCGGGGAGGACGTCCCAGCCCTGGGGGCCGACGGGGCCACGGGGGACGGTGCCACGGAGACGGAGGACCTCACGGCAGAGGAGGTACCAGAGGAGACCGATCGAGTGGCGCGACTTGTTGTTGCCGGGGATGGCAATGTCAACAAACTTGAGCGAAGCGTCGGTGTCGGCGAGGGCAATGACGGGGATGTTGACGTAGGCGGCCTCACGGATAGCCTGGTGGTCGACACGGGGGTCGGTGACAATGATGAGGCGGGGCTCCTTGAACGAGCGGGTGATGTAGTTGGTGAACGAACCGGGGGTGAAGCGGCCGGCAATGGCGGTGGCGCCGGTGAACGAGGCGAACTTGAGGACAGCGCGGTGACCGTAGGGGCGGGCCGAGATGACACAGATGTCGGCGGGGTTCTCGATCGAGGCGATGACACGGGCGGCGAGGACGAGCTTCTCCCAGGTCTTGCCGACGTTGAGGACGTGGATACCGTCGGCACGGCGCTTCCAGACGTACGACTCCATGGACTTGTCGCAGTTCTTGGTGCCGAGGTGGGCCTGGGCAGCAAGGAGGAGCTGGATGTCCTCCTCAGTGGCGTTGAGAACGGAAGGGAGCTTGGCAGACATGTTGATTGGTTTTGGGGGTTTTAGGAGGGTTTAGGGGCTTGCAAACTTGGATCTGTAAATGTCTCGACGTTGATGGTCTGGGGGGTCAGAAATGTCGGAGGTTGGGTTGTTGACGGCAGCGGCAGCGGCAGGGGGCGATGGCGGTTTGGCGGGGTGGTGCAAGGTTTCGGAGACGGTCTTTTCGGCGCGCACAGCGACGAGAGGCAGTGAGGAAACGCACTTTGCGTCCTGCACCACCTCTCGACGCTCCCATGGTATCCGCATCCTTCTCCTCACCGCCGAATCCCATCTCCATGCCACCATCAAATTTCCTTCCGAGCCATCCGCCTCCTTTTTTTCCACCTCCGGTCGAGGGTTTCGACGGCGCGCGCGGGGGTTGTCGTCGGAGGTGCCATGCCGTAGTCTCTGCCGCTGTCGTTATCGCTGTACTCACCAAGGACGGGTCCGGTATGTGGCAAGCGACACTTTTTTTGGGAGTAGGGAACAAGAACTAGTGTCGGAGAGACTTTGTCCATCGTTGCAGCGAGCGCGAGCAGCGGCCAGCCAGCGGGGTGCCTCTGCCAGCCAGGAGGGGAGCAGCCAGAGCCAGTCCCCAGCCAGGACCGGCTGCTGTCACCCAGGACGGACCCGTTGGCTGGAATTTTGACAATCTGTATGGAGGAACAAATTCGCCACATCCAGTGAATTTTGGTGGGCCAAACGGAGTTTCGGCATTTTGGATATATATTTTTGGAGATAGTTTTTAAAAAACCTGCACGCCTTTTTCAGCGAGCCTTCTGGGATGAGATTAGGCACGCGGTGAAATTATGCGAGGATAATCCATTTAAAAGGGAAGGGTGAAATAAAAAACGTGAATGATCTGACGCTCTAGACTCTGTGGGCAATCAAATCAACAGTAATATGGCAAGCATTGCAAGCCAATGCCCGAGCCGCGCATCAATCTATCTACCAACCGATTTGCCACCCAACAAGCAAAGGGACCAGGTCCAGTTGTCCCCCACAATCGGCCACGACGTCCACGACGCGGGACGAGTTAGTCTCCCCAGCAGAGGAACCAGGGCGCAATGATTGGACGATGTGCAGAAACTCCCAAGGCATAACCCTCGCGAATGCATTACAAACGACTCTAAATCATGAGGACGCCCTTGACCACCTCGTCCGCACGCTTCGCCGTGCGGCTTCCGCGCGCGCGCACGAGGCCGAGCATGCGCGACTCTTCTATGAACCGGATAAAGGTCGCGTGCTGCGCCTGCTCCTCTGCGTCCTTGTCCTCGGGCGCGAGCATCATGCCGTCGCCCTCGCCGTGGCCATTGCCGTTGGCGCTGCTGTGGCCATTGGTCTCTCCGTGTCCGCTGCCGTCGCCCTCGCCTTCCGCGCCCTCCGTCGCCTCGTCCTTTGTCATCGCCGCGCGGAAGCCCTCGAGCCAGTCCCAGAGGTTGACCGACTTGCCCGCCGAGCGCCAGAGCGCGTGCAGCGCCTCAATCTCCTGGAAGCGCTGAGAGAGCGACGCCGGGTCGTCGGCGCGTCCGTTCGTGTGCGCGTGTCCGTTGAGCAGTGCCGTCGGCGAGTCGGGCGCCTTGCGTTTTCCGAGCGCGGTACCGGTGCGCGGATCGCGGCGCGGCGTGTCCTCGTCGTCCTCCTCGTCTGCTGTCTCGCCTGCACGCCTGTCCGCGTCGGGGTCGAGGAACGATGCCGGCTTTGCGAGCGCCTGCAGGATCGACAGGCGTGCTGCCGGATTCTGGGTCTGATGTCAGCTTGGACACGACGACGCGGAGAGCTCACCGAAAGCAGGTCCGGCACGCTGTCCATCATGAACAGCTCCTGGCCGTCCACCTCGCGGCCCTCCCTAACACCCTCCACTATGCTCTGCAGCATCTTTGCGCGCTCCCTGCATGTCAGTTATAGTATCGCTCTGGCAACTCACTCGGACACGTCTCCCTCGGCAAGCGCAGCCAGCGGCGAGTTGTGCGCGTGGTGCAGCAGCAGCCACCTCAGGCTCTTGAGCGTGTCGGCCGGCCCGCCGCCAAACATGTCGTCTTCGCGCTGCAGCTCGTCGCAGACCGCGTCCGAGATGGATATCGGCGCCGCCTGTGGGTCGGTCGCGACCTGCCGTCAGCTTTCTCTCTAGGGACGTCGATCAAGCTCACATTCAAAATGGCGCTCACACCGGCGCCGCGCCGCCGTCCGCGGCCCGCACTCAGGATATCGAGCGCAACGTCGCCCGGCTCCAGGAGCGTCCAGCTCGCGGTGAAGACCATGATAGAGGGCACCGAGATGAGCAGGCGGAACGGCACATCATGGAGGCTGCAATGTCAGCTGTGTGTGCGGAGAGCCGAGCTGGATACGTACTGGAGAATGTAGATGAGCTCGGACAGCACCGTACTCGGCACGAGCTGCGCGTTTTGGATCAACACCAGCAAGGGCTCGCCTGCTGTCAGTTAAGTACCAAACTTCCCAACTCACGCTCCTCTGCATGCCACCAGCGCTCCACCTCGTCGATCGGTGTGCGGCCCGCCTTCTTCGCCGCGAGTGCCTGCTGTTAGCAACGGTCTTCCTCTCGCTGCATACACAGCAGCCGATTAGGCTCCGAGGACAACTCACGGCGTCTCCCAGGAATCCGACGGCCACTGCGCGCGTCGCGGCCGCGAGGTCCTGCATGTCGCGCCCGTTTAGCGCAATACACAGCGCAGGGAGCGAGTGGAGGTTCGGCACAATCGCGCTCGAGAGGCCTGGCGTCAGACTGAAAGCCAAACAGCAATGCAGAGCATGGAAGCTACCCTAGACAGAGTCGAGCTACTCACTCTGGACAAGCGCGACGGGCAGGCGCTTTGTGACAAACGAGGGCGTAAACACTGGCGGCGCCGCGGCATTCGACAGCCAGTCCTCGATCTCCGCGAGCTGCTCCTCTGTGCGCGTATTCTCGTGTTCCTGCTGTCAGCTCACAGCTTATCGCAGGCGTTTGGGAGCTCACCTCGTAAGCAGCCTCGTACACTTGCCGCGCGGCCGCATATGTCTTGTCGAGTGCGCCCGCCGCGGGCGTGGACGGGCCGGCCTCGGGGTTGAACGGGATGACGAAGACGCCCTGGTGTCAGCTAGGTGCGGAATCCTCTAGCGTACGCGGTTCAGCGAGTGGAAGGCGTCGTCCATCGCGAGATGTAGATGTGAGTAGAGTAGTGTTTGTTGTTGTGGAGGGTTAAGGGAGTGGTCGGACGTTCATGTCATGAAGTCACTCACCTCGTCCTCACTTTTTGTTTTCGTCGCGTCCACGCGAGCGGCACCGCGGCTGTCTCAAACCTTGATTTGCCGGCAATACAAAACATTTTCTAATCAGCTCATAGCCCTTGATTTCTGATTAGGACTCTAGCTTCCATCGCCTTGAATGCAATGCAACACACATCTACAGATTATACAAGCTACTGATCCTCTGCAGCAGCAGCAGCCGCCTCCTTGGCTGCCTTGGCCTCCATCGCCAGACGCTTCTTCTCCAGGCCCTTGGCCTTCTCCTGCGCGATCCATTCCTCGCGCGACATGTTTGTAAACTTGGAGTGGCGCTTGTGCACCTTGGACCGCAGGTGCTCCTCCCACTCCTGCGTGCGCACCGAGAAGGGTGCCGCCGGCGTGCTGCAGACATCGCAGATCTTGCGCGAGTTGAGCACCTGCCGTCCCGCCGTGTCTGGCACCTTGGTGTCCGCCTGCGCGAGCGACGCGAGCAGCTCGCCCGCGTCCTGGTGTCCGACAGCAGTCGGGTCCGGGAGGGCGTTTCCAGCCAGGAACTCTGATACTGTCAGCTTGGACCTCATAGGAGATACAGCTGCCTGGTCTCCGCATCCGCAGGACTCACTCTGCATAATCTCCGTGGCGATCGGCTCGCCCGCGGCGCCGCCCGGCACGACGTAGACGGCGACGTCGCCGCCGTGCAGCCGCGCCTCCTTGGCGGCCGGCAGGAGCTGCTTCCTGATCCACTTGATCTGCGACTTTGCGTACTGGTGGGTCGACAGCTTGGTGCGGGCGAGCATGGCGTCAAACTGTGGCGGCGGCGACGCGGGGTCCGCCACCGGCAGCGGCAGGTCGGCAAACTCCTTGTATCCTGGTGTCAGGAGATTTGCATGTTACTCCAACTCACCGATAGTCTGGAAAATGCCCTCGCCGTGGTCGATGGCCGTCGCGCTGCCGTAAAGCCTGACGGCAATCTCGCGGAGCTCCTGGATCTCCTGCAGGAGGCCGTTCTGGGATCTGTCAGCTCATGACATTGGTCCAGCAGAGGTCACTCACCTTGACCATCTTGTCGACGCGCCCGTCAAGGCGCGGACGCAGCGTCTCCATCGGCTCGTACACCCAGAAGATGAGCGTGCGGAACCTGCTGTCAGCTAAAACGCACTCCGGACGAGCTCACTTTGCCCGCCGTCCGCTGTCGTGCTCCTCGGGAACAGCGATCATGTCCCCGCCACCGCGCTCCCACCACCGCTCGAGGCCGCGGCGCACCTTGCGGCCGTCGCGCCAGTGCCAGCGCCCCGCCTCGTTCGGGTCGACTGCCTCAAGGACGCGCCAGATGGAGAGGAACTCGTGGTCGTCGCCGGCGACTGGGCGCGACTTGGGCCCCGAAGATTCTGTCATTGCCGGATCCGCAGCGGCGGCATCCGCCGGGGCCTCGCGGGCGGGAAAGACCGGCTCGAGCGTCCAGAACGTGTCGAGCAGCTTCTTGAGGTCCGGGTCCATGTCGGAGGGAACGGGCGGACAGGGCCGCGGGGGCGTCCACCGCAGCGCGAGAGGCGCAGCATCGCGCTCCTTTCCTGCGCGGTCGAGCTGGAGTTCGTCGGGCGGAAAGAGAAAGTGCTGGATAAAGTAGTGCGTGCCACCACACACAATAGGGAGAGTGGACGGCGGGAGCGTAGCGATCTGAACAGTATCAGCTCAGGTCAGGTCCAGTGTCAGCTCGCTACGCACCTTGTTGCCCGCCTCGGTGCACCACTTGCCCAGCTCCCAGCTTCCGCCCTCGCCGGGCGCGACGACGTCGAGGCCCCAGTGCTCGATGCCGCCCTTTTCTTCCTCAGTGACCTTGTTCGTAATCACGTCGAGGCCCTTGTACAGCTGCATCGAGTCGGCCGACAGCACGACACTGCTTGTCGGCGCGGCCGCGGTGGAGGCAGCCGTGGTCTGCAGGCTCTGGGCGAGCGCGACGGCCAGGTTCGACTTGCCGACGCCCGTGGTGCCGACGACGGCRMCGMTGSGSCSCAKCGKYGCCGGGGTCGTCATTCTTGATACTAGTGTCGAGAGCGCGCGGCGGGTCGCCATCAACTTGTGGTGGGTAAAGTTAAAGCAAGCTGAAGTAACCAAAGTTGTCAGCTGGGAACCTCCACCGACTTCACTTTCGGTCGTAATGTTTTCAGACCATGTGGGCAGCCTGGGGGGCACGTTTGCTGCACATCAGGTCTGTGGCACTCTGGGCACTCTTTGGATCAACGTTTGGCCTACACTCGCAGTTCCATGCTCCATGATCTGCCTGCTCTGTAAACTCCACATGATCTGCCTGCTCTGTGAACTCAACACTGCACTCCGCAGCTCCGCTGTCATGATGTATCGGACATGCATGATACTATAGGTCTACGCCTCCACTCGTTTGCACCTAGTCCGACGCTGTTCCGGTCTGTTCCGAATGCTCTGCCTCTTCGCTAGCGTCACTCCCAATGCATCAGTCTACTACAAGATCCGCAACCGCTTAGCGGCCACCCGACAGGCTCTTCTGGACGGAGCGCTTGAGGTGGAGCATGGCCTTCTTGTACTGGTCGGTGGTGGCGTCCTCCTGCTCGAGGACCTCGAGCGACTTGGCGAGCTCGGACTCGACGGCGGCCTTGGCACCGCGCTTCATCTTGGCGGCAAGCTCGGGCGAGGTGATCTGCTGCTCGACGACGTGGATGTACGACTCGAGCTCCGACTTGGCGTCGTGGCGGGCGGCGAAGTCCTTGTCGGCGGCCTTGGACATCTCGGCGTCCTTGATCATCTGGGCGATCTCGTCGGACGAGAGACGGCCGACCGAGTTCTGGATCGAGATCTGAGCCTTGCGGCCCGAGGTCTTGTCCTGAGCGGAGACCTTGAGGAGACCGTTGGCGTCAACCTCGAAGGTGCAGAGAAGCTCGGCCTGGCCGCGGGGCATGGGGGGGATACCCGAGAGCTCGAACTCGCCGAGGAGACGGTTGTCCTTGCACTGGGTGCGCTCACCCTCGTAGACGGGGAAGGTGACGGTGGTCTGGTTGTCCTCAACGGTGGTGAAGACACGCGACTTGTTGGCGGGGATGGGGGTGTTGCGGGGGAGAACGACACCGAAGATGTCACCCTGCATGGCGACACCGAGCGAGAGGGGAGCGACGTCGAGGAGGAGGAGGTCAGCGGTCTTGTCCGAGGTCTGGCCGGTGAGGACGGCACCCTGGACGGCGGCACCGTAAGCGACGGCCTCGTCGGGGTTGATCGACTTGTTGAGCTGGCGGCCACCGAAGTGCTCCGAGACGAGAGCCTGGATCTTGGGGATACGGGTGGAGCCACCAACAAGGACAATGTCGTCGACCTTGGCGGCGGGGAACTTGGCGTCCTTGAGGACCTTCTCGACGGGGTCAATGGTCGACTTGAAGGCGACGGCGTTGATCTCCTCGAAACGGGCACGGGTGATGTTGGACGAGAAGTCGGTGCCCTGGTAGAGCGAGTCGACCTCGACGGTGGTCTGGGTGACCGACGAGAGGGTGCGCTTGGCACGCTCACAGGCCGAACGGAGACGGCGGAGGGCACGAGCGTCGTCCGAGATGTCGAGCTTGTTCTTGCGCTTGAACTCGGCCTTGAAGTGCTCAAGGAGGGTGTTGTCGAAGTCCTCACCACCAAGGTGGGTGTCACCAGCGGTGGCCTTGACGGCGAAGACACCACCGGTGATCGAGAGGAGCGAGACATCGAAAGTTCCACCTCCAAGGTCGAAGATGAGGACGTTCTTCTCCTCCTTGGACTTCTGGTCGAGACCGTAGGCGATGGCGGCGGCGGTGGGCTCGTTGATGATACGGAGAACCTCAAGGCCAGCGATGGTACCGGCGTCCTTGGTGGCGAGACGCTGCGAGTCGTTGAAGTAGGCGGGGACGGTGATGACGGCCTTCTTGACAGTCTTGCCGATCTTGGCCTCGGCGATCTCCTTCATCTTGGTGAGGACCATCGACGAGATCTCCTGGGGCGAGAAGGTCTTCTTCTCGTTGAGGTAGTCGACCTCGATGTAGGGCGAGCCGTTGTTGTCAACGACGGTGAAGGGCCAGTGCTGCATGTCCTTCTTGACGTCCGAGTCGTCGAAACGGCGACCGATAAGACGCTTGGCGTCGAAGACGGTGTTCTTGGGGTTCATGGCCGACTGGTTCTTGGCGGCTGAAACCCTGTCAGCGGTGGAAAAAAAAGTTTTTCGGTGGGCTTTCGACGCCCGGATTTACTCACCGTCACCGATGAGACGCTCGCCGTCGTTGAAGGCGACGTACGAGGGGGTGGTACGGTTGCCCTGGTCTGGCGGGTTAGCATTGTCACTGCAAGGCGGGTTGTCTGTATTCACCGTTGGCGATGATCTGTCTGGGTCAGTTTCTGCTGCGAATGGGTTGTACCGCGACGACGGTTTTCACTCACCTCAACACGGTCGTTGGCCCAGACACCAACACACGAGTAGGTGGTGCCAAGGTCTGTCGCTGTTAGTGTTGCTCTCGCTGTCCGACTCGCCGGGGACGGTCCCCGGGAGGTCGCTGCTAGTTGTTGTACTCACCGATACCGATGGCACCCTCGTAAATCTCCTCGGCGGACATGTTTGATAGATGTATGGGTTTTTGGGGGGGTGGCTAGAAGTGTAAGTGTCTGAGACGACGACGACGACAAGAGAGACCTGTACTCACCTGATGAACTGCCGTTTTTGTATGAGGAAGAGAAAGACCAAAGTGTGAAAGATGAGAGTAAATCTTCGGGGGGGGGGGGGGCCTGGCACACAGCACCACCCAGGAGGGAGTCTCCGCCTTTGCTCCCCTCCCCTCTGCCCAGTCCCAGTCCTGCTCTGCTGCGCGCCCGTTCCCGCCCGCCCGCCCGCTCTCCCTCCTCTCCTTGCCCCCCTTCTCTGGGTCCCCTCGTCTTTCCATAGCCAATCCCACAAAAATCAATGGACAGGTTGCCTCGAATTTATTCCCCGCGGCGTTATCTTGCATCATGTTTGTGGCACAATTTTCGGCCATTCATTTCATTTTGAACCCCCCGGGACCAATCCATGGAAAATCCACATCTTGCCCCGCACTTCTACCCCCAATATGGAAATACAACAACAATCACAACCGCCGCCGCCGCCGCCCGCTACAACCCGCCGAGGCCAAGCTCTCTCAGCAGCGACTGGTTCAGAGCAATCTTCTCACGTCGCTCCCTGTCATAGTTGCTCTCTTCTTCTGTCAGCCTTGCTCTTATTTCCCACTCACCATCAGCAGGCTCGCCCTTGACCACTGCAGCACCACGCCGGTAGTCTGACACCACGGCCCGACCCTTGGTCGGGAACCAGCGCTCGATTTCGGGCGACTCGAGCCACTCTTCCAAAGTGGCATCGCCCTCGTCCCATTCGATGAGGTACTGCTGCCGCCGCTGTCCTTTACGCTGCCAGGGCCGTTGTCCAATAATCCGCGGGTTGCCTTGGGTCAGAACTGTACATGTATAAAATGCACTCACCAGCATCTCGCAATGCGCTGTAGTAGGCACGCATGTGTCGGTTGACAGTCGTGACCGTGTACTCGCGCTGCAGGATCGCCTCGGTCGTCCAGCCCGTCTCGTACAGCGGCGAAGCAAGCTCCTCCGTCGCCACGCCGTGCCGGACGAGCACCTTGTGCGGCTTCTTGCTGGTGTCCACCTCGAGAATCGTAAACGGCGACTCTGCAGTGTCAGTTGCGTGTGAGTATCGAGTCCTCACTGTGCCTGTGGTACTCTTGCACACACTCCTCCGCTTCGCCTAGCCCGGAGAGTGGCTCCCAGCTGTCCTCCTCTGGGCCGTATCCGACCCATCGCACGAGGTACTCTCTCTCATCCTCGCTGTAGCGGGACTTGCGCGAGTCGAATGTCCGCGCGAGAATCTGCTCGACCTCGAACTCGGGACCGCCAGCTTCAGATGCATCGGATTCGGTGTCCCTTGCGGCATCTTGACGGGGGCGCTTAGACGGTGTCGCGCTGAACGAGTTGTCAAACACGATCGGTGCGCGGCGCTTGCGGTCGGAACGGCGTCGGTCAGGACTGGGCTCCAGTGTTGCGGGCTTGGTCTCATTGCTGTCCTCGGGGATGTGATAGATTGTTGGTATAATCTTGGCCGAGAACGAGTTGTCGAACACGGAGGTTGCTCGGCGCTGGCGACCGGACCGGCGTCGCTGGGAGCTTGGCTCTGGTGTTGTAGGCTTGGTGTTCGAGTCGATGCTTTCGGTCGTAGTCAAAGCTGGTGTGCTCGCGCTTGACATGTCGCTGAGGCTCTCGATCTCCGTCATATTGCCGAGAGATATTACATGGATGTAAGATGTTGATGGACGCGACTTGACATGGCCGTGTTAGGACGCGCCTCTTCCGTGTCGTGCCTGAACTTTTGCCACGTGAGCCGGGGCCCCGAGCGTTGCTCAACAAAGAGTGCTGCATGTGTTGACGCTCGAACAGACCGACGACCTGAGAAACGCACATTCTCCATCACCACAACACCCACATCCACCACCATCCACCGCCATCCGCCCTCCCGGAACTGCTTCACCCCCCCGCCCTCCCCCACACCCGCGCCGCATGTTCTCCAGCCCCGCGCGCCCCCCGCAGCGCACGTACGGACGGCGCGCGAACGGGAAGCGTCCCCCGCCGCGGCCCGTCGACACGGACTCCGAGTCGGACACGGACACAGAGGGCGCGCCGCCGGCACGGAATACCCGGAGCAGGTCCGCGAGTCTTGCGGCCAGCAGGAGCCGGAGCGGCACGCCCGCTGAGCGCAGCGTGAAGCGCGCGCGCACGTCCGCCTCGTTCAAGGACACCCCGAACAGCAACAGCATCAGCAACGACAGCAACCCCACGACCAACTCGCCGTCGCCCACCCGCCCGTCGCTCGTCATCCAGCCCCCATCCCTAGCATCCAGCCTTCGGGAAAGCGGAAAGAACAGCCCCTTGCTCCCGACCGCTGCTTCCCCCGCGTCCAGCTCCCACACCCGCGAGTCCACACCCGCCACTCC
Source organism: Apiotrichum akiyoshidainum (assembly GCA_002973495.1). Classification (NCBI taxonomy): domain Eukaryota; kingdom Fungi; phylum Basidiomycota; class Tremellomycetes; order Trichosporonales; family Trichosporonaceae; genus Apiotrichum; species Apiotrichum akiyoshidainum. The sequence goes on from PQXP01000259.1 coordinate 18,599, forward strand.
GCAGACGCCCCAGGGCGAGAGCCAAGGAAGCGCGGCAGCCCGGCGCGCGCCCCGCCGCATGCTCTCAAAGGCGCAGAGCATGGCTGCGCCGCTGCGCCTCAAGGAGAGCACGAGCACACCGCCAGCAACGCCGCGGCCGTTGCGTGCATCGCAGTCGATGCCGGTGACGCCCGGCAGCATCACGAGCGACAAGACGTCGACGTCGCTCCCCGGCTCGCCGTCTGCGGCCCCTACCGGAAGCCTGATGGCCATTGCACCGGGGTCCCCATCCACTACGACGCGCGCAAAGCGCACGTACGGGCGGAACAGGACGTTCCTGGCGGAGACGGAGACGGAAGTGGATGCCGCCCCGCGGGAGAGCTACGCCGAGCTGCGGAAGCGGTACGAGGTGGACAACGAGGATACTGGTGAGGGAAGCAGCCTGCTCGCGGAGCTTCAGCTCGCGCGCGCGCCCGAGCCCATTTCCGACATGCGCTCAAAAGGAGAGAGCAAGCGCTTTGCCGACGAAATCTCGTATCTGCTCGGCGGCCTCTCGGGCGGGTCGAGCCGCGCGCTCGCACGCAACTCGGCCCTCGACGTGCTGCGCAACATGGAGGACGAGTCGTGGGCTGCCAAGCTCGCGATCCACGGCGAGACGGAGCGCATTTTCGAGGCGCTCCTGCGTGCCACGGCTGGTGACGAAGTCATGGACGCGATCGTGCTCCTCTTCCTCGCGACGCTCAAGGAGGGCCTCACGCCGTTGCTGCATGTCCATGCGAGCGAGATAGCGGCCGTCACCGCGCGCGCACTCCGCACCCGCGCCGGCCCACTCGATGCGGGATACAAGGGCAAGACGAGCAATACTGTGAGCTGCAAGCTGGGGCTAGCTGACACCAGATCCTGCAGCTGAGGACTGTCGCGACCAAGCTGCGTGACGGCAGCGCGCCGACGACGCGCGGGGCCGCGTCACTTGTCCTTGTCCAGATCTGCACCGAGGCGGCGTGGCCGTACATGGAGTATGCGCTACTGTCGGCGCGCACCTCCACCGTGGCGCTCGCGTCGCTCGTCGATGAGCTCTCCCCGCTCAGCACCCGGCTCGACCTATACGCCAAGGGCCTTGTGAGTGCCGCTGGTTGCTGACGCTGACAGACAGGAGCTTGCGCCGGCGGATGTGGACGCGGACATGACGCACGTCCAGCAATGTCTGCGCGCGCTCGCGTCGATTGTGACGCTGTCGGTAGACGAGCGCGGGCGGCTCGCATGCACCGACGTGCAGCCGATGCTGGCAGGCACGGTCGTGCTCGCCCTACTCGCGCTCGACGCCGAGGCGTCGCCCGCCGGCGACGACGACATGGACAGCGACGGCCAGGCGCAGGGTGCGTTCTACCCAGGTATCCATGCTGACAGCAGCCGCGCGCAGCACCCTCCTCGCGCTCGAGTTTCTCACACCCCTCGCCGGCTTCCCAACCATGCACCCCGTTCTCGCCGCCGCGGTGACCGAGCCCGGCTTCCTCCCGACGCTCGCGCGCATTCTCGTGCAGCGCCAGCGCGTCGCTGCGCTCCTGCGCTCCCCGGACGGCGAACACGCGCACGGCAAGGACCACGTCGAAGACATTCCATACCTGATCCTCGCGCTGTTTGGCGAAATCATCGAGGTGGACGGCGCCGCCGCCGTGATCGCCGACACTGGTACGTCCATTTCAGCTATACCCTGTCGTGAACTGGAAGAAACTGACAGACAGCAGCGCCGACATGCGGCAAGCGCGCGTGCACGCTCCAGTGCAAGTGTGCCTCGGCGCGCAGGCTCCCCGCGATCCTCGCCGCGCAGTACGCCGAGACGGAGGCCGCGCCCGCCGACGCCGCTGCCGCCGAGCAGCAGGCGTTTGTCGCGTATCTCGGCGGCTACCTCGCGTTCCTCTTGGCGCAGCTGCTGCGCCTCGCGCCGGCGAGCAGAGAGCTCGTCGAGCCGTCGCTGCCGGGCGCGACGTGGGGTGCCAAGGGGGCGGGACTGGTCGCGCGCATCAAGGAGCTCGCGCGGTACAGGGACGTTGCGCACGACAAGATGCGGGATATCGTCGGGGCGGCAGAAGCCGGGGGCGACGGCGACGGCGCAGAGAAAAAGGAGCGGGCGAGGGCGAGGGCAAACACGCCCGGCGGAGAAGAGGAGAAGCTTGCCGAGGCGGCGCGGTTCCTAGAGGACCTGGCGTAAGGCGTGGTTGTTAGTAGTTTCTATGGGGGAGGTGTGAGGAGCGGAGCGGAAAAGCGTTGTACAGCCGCACAATTTGCATGTATCATGGCCATGTTTATCTGTTCAGTACGCAGAGCAGTAGTATGGAAAGCGCTACAGTGAATAGTGTGGGGACATGCATGACAACCGTTGGAGAGTGGCAGTGGCTAACATAGTCGGACCTTGGCTCCAGTCTGCATTAATTCACACCCACAACCCGTGCCGGGCTCTCTATGTAGTGGTCGCCGCCGATGAGCCGCATGGTGAGGAGCGCCTTTTGCCTCGGGACAATCTCTGGACACATTTCCGCCAGCACGCGCTGGATGATGTCCCAGGGGACCACGTGCGCAAGGTTGCCATGGATGACCGAGTGGGTAAACTTGTTGACGAGGTCGTCGGGGCTGTCGGCGATGATGCACGAGGGGACGAGGTCGATGGCCGGGCGGAGAATGCGCATGCCGGCAAAGTCGCGCAGGCGGAGACGACACAGTCGGCCGTGTTCAACGACGACGAGCGTGTTCTGGAGGTGCGCCTCGAGGGCGATGCCTTGGGAGAGGAGCGGAAGGGTCGCGCCGAGGAGCATGCGGGTGTAGGCCTCGGGGAACGAGGCGTCGAGGGTCACGGCATGGAGGGAGCTGCAGCTAATTACCATTTCAGAGCCCGAGAGGTTGTCCGAGGGGTCGGCGCGGAGGATGACCGACAGGCCGCGGACCTTGGCGCTCGGGCCGGCGCCGTTGTATGCAACGCCGGCGAGCTCGGGGACAATCTCTACGGGGTGAGAGACGAGGGCTGCCAGGTGCTTGGAGAGCCGGGGCCCGTTGATGGCGCTCGCGGGGGAGATGTTTCTGCGGGTGGATGTAATCTGGACATCGAGCGAGGTTTTAATGCTGAGCCGGCCGAGGGGGCCGGGAGCGACAGTGACGAGGGTGCGGGTCGAGGTGGTCGGCCTGCAGGCGAGTTGGGCGGGAGTGACCACGAGGGTGGATGCAGCAATCTCATCTGCAAACTGGACAGGTAGGACATGCCTCACCTGCCACGGATGCGCTGGGATGATCTCGTACTGGGAGGGATCCAAACCGGAGGTCTTTAGGAACGCCTCTGCGGTGTGAATCACCGCGGGGTAGTACTCCTTTAGCACCGCCATTGATCCCAGGCCGATGTCCCTGTGGACGGCGATGAGCCGCACAGCGACGGTCGGGGAAAACTCTGGCGCGTACGCGAGGGTGTCTGCGGGGGAGAACCCCATGCGGGTGCGCCTGCAGGGGTGTGTCGGGTGGCCCTCGACGTTGAGAGCATCGAATGCGAGGGTGAGGTCGCTGGGAGGGAGGGTGTAGTCGATAGAGAGCTGGGCAGAGCGGGCGAGGGCGAGGTTGGTCGCCGAGTCCTCGAGTTCGGCGTCCAGCAGGGCCCAGTCGGGGTTCTTGCCGCAGAGGAGACCAGAGCCAATGCCCTCGCGTTGGATCGCCGCGGTCTTGTCGGCTTGCGTATCGCGGAGGGCTCCGGGGAGATGGTGCAGGAATCTCGAGGCGAGGGCTGAATCCACCTTGCAGAGATGCGTGAACATTCGGCCGGGAGCGCCGGACAGGTTTGCCACTGGCGGGACGAGCGGCACAAACGGGTTCGGGGTGTCGACGTACCGCTGGTCTGTGACCGCACCCGCCAGCCGCATCCCCACCAGCGCCTTGCGCCGCCACGGCTGGTGCAGCAAGGCGTCCGTGTCGGCACGCGCGTCGGCCGCCTCTTCGGCGAGTACCGTATCGGCAAGGTAGGTTGCAGTCTTTCGGATGCAGTCGGAGACTATGCCCCAGTCGCCCAGCTCGGCCACGATCCCTGCGAGGTGGTTCCCAAAGAGGGGATAGAAGAGCTTGGACCGGAGGGTCTCTGCATCGCGGGCGATCAGGCCGGTATCCGCTCCGAGATGAACCGAGAAGCCGCGTCGTGCGAGCCGAGAGGGCAGGACACGCGCGCCGCCATAGTCACGCACCCAGACGCGATGCGGGCGACCGTTTTTGAGAATCAGGACTGTATTTTGGGGATGCGGCTCGAGGGCAATGCCGTAGCGGACCAAGAGGGCGAGCGTCGGAGGCACAATCAGGGCGACATGGGCAGCGAGCCAGCCGGCCGGATCGCCCGTCTCTGCAATGATATCCTGGAGAATCGTCTTGCCGGTAAGGGGGGACCGAGCGAACAGTGCCGCGACAGGCATCGCCACTTCGTCCCCGGGGTGCTCGCGCAAGAGACACCCAAGCGAGCTGTTGACCCCCACACCAGCCAGCTCTCGAGCGGTAGAGAACAGTCGGCGCCCGTCGCTGTCCACCCGGCAGAGATCTAGGTCACTCTGCGCAATACGCTGCAGCAGACGCGACATGCGCGGGCCATTGTGCACTGATGTCAGAGAGACACCGCGCACCGCGCCGGTCAGCTGGACGTCGATCGAAGTCTTGACATGGAGTCCGGGCGTTTCCAGGGTGCGCACCGACATGAGCGGTGTCGCGGGGACAGTCACCTGCAGAGGAGTGATCCTGTCCCACTCGGGGAGAGCAAGCCGGTGCTCGAGCTGGTGCGGGTGGACCGGAATGATAACATGGGACGACAAGCCCAGCGCGGCCATCTCGGCCTCTGCTGCGGACATTTCCCCGGGGAATGCAGTCCGCAGAATGTCCATGACCGTGTCGAACCCCTCCTGCGGCTGGATGTCCATTTCGTCGCTCTCTTGCCCCCCCTCGGCCTTGGCGATATCTCTCGGTACGGCGACGAAGCGCAGTCCAAACTTTGCCCCAAACTCGGGCGCATACTTGACGGCCTCTTCTGCGCTCATCCCAATCTTGATCTTGGCGCATGGCGTGAGTGGGTGGCCTTCGATAACCCACTGCTCGAACCCAGACAGGATATTCGGACGGAGGGCGTCTACCAGGGACGAAAACGGGCTCGCGGGGTGCAGAGTGGCGTCGAGATTAGCCTTCCGGACCTGCTCCGCCGACAGCGCCCATGCCATGCCGTCGACGCTGTTGGCGACTTCGGCGCGGATAGTGTCCCAGCCGGGGTCGGTGGCCAGACCGCGGGCGCGGAGGGTATCGAGGAGGTGGACGGGGGAGGTTGCGGCGCCATCGACAGATGTGGGGTTGAACACGATGCCTGCTGTTTTGCAGGCCTCAATGTCGACGAGGTGTTCGGTCACGAGCGCAGTGACCAGTCTTGCGAGAATCGACTCTTCTGCCCCGGGGCGCGCGCGCGCTACGCCTGCTGCAATCATGGTGAGTTGAAACAACGGTCGTGAGCAGTTTGCCTGTGCTTATGTACACCTCTGCTTCGCGCGCGAGAAGCCTCACAGCCTTCGGGCGAGATGCTGACGGAACCGAACGTCCGATCGCCAGGCCCTTGTCTTGCCCCATGGGCGGCCAACTAGTCACGCCGAGACCCTTGTCCCGTGCATTGACGCGCGGCGACAGCCTCGAGCATGAAAGCGGCAGGTTGGAGAACTTGAGAGTTGGAGGTTGAGCTTGACACGTTTCGCGTCGGACGACGGCGGTGGCGAATACGCGTTCAGGATATACCAACCAACCACAACAAACAGAGATGTTTAAAAGGCGTTCTTCGTACACATGGGGCGCCGCATACATCCATGGCCACCGCGACGTGCAGAACTTCGGACAGTGGCGCGGTGGCGGATGCGTGAACGATTAGCTTCCGTTGGCACCTCCACTCCGTGAAGCAGCCGTATGCTGGTGCCCCCCGTGCGCGATCATTAGAATCGCGCCGACTCCAGTTGGCCAGTTTCTCTGCGGTCCCACATGGCCCGTGCGCAACAGGATGCGGAGCGCCAAGTGCCACATGCGAATCCTCCGTCCAGGCCCTCCACCAGAGGACCGTGCCGCAACTGGCTTGAGCTTGTCTGCCGCGAGTTTGAACCCGCCGACAGTGTCGAGCTCCGCTGACGCGTCTCCTCCAGAAGGCATGATAAGATCATTCATACCTCTGGCCCGTTCTCGCGAGGAGAACAGTTGCTGTGCGCTCGCCTTGCAGCTCTCAGGAGCCAGAGACTGGCAAAAGGCGAGTATTGTCAACCGAAACCCCCTAGTTGCGAGTCAGCCACAATTCACTTGGTACAGTTGCCATCATCGGCTGCATAGGCGTGTTCATGCTCTGAGAGACATGAGCAGGCAGGACCCGCTTCACCAATGCTTTCTGGCTTGGTCCTGTCGACAGAGTGTGTTGAGCAGCACACGAGCAGAGGAGCGAAATAGGGTGGGGCCCCAGAGTGGCCTCCGCACATTGCCGCCTCGAGCGATTCGACGCATGAGAATGACCACTCCGCAATTCAGCCTACTCAACACTGGGAAGCATTCACGCGCGCCCAACCAGATGAGGCCGGAGAGTGGGCTCGATCTTCGACTACTTGGGCGAGCCGTGGTTCTCGTTTGCATAGCTCGATCCCGTCGTGCATGCCAAGCGTCGCCAGACGTCCCAAATACCGCTTGCCAGACGCGCAGACAACCAGGCTGCTGAGGTGGCGGATCACGCCACCCGCCGCCTCAACGTCGGCCGCGAACGCTCTCGCGGCGTCCACGACCTCCCCGAGTTCCACCAAGCCGACGGATCAGATGCGACAGTGTGCGCGAAGAGGCGCGGTCGGGTGAGGAGCGCGTGCACGGAAAATCGACCGCCGAGCGAGTGGCTGTACAGCGTCATATTGGTGTTGAGGCGCGCGCCGCGAGCGCGGGGATGAGGTCGCTCTCGAGCGCAGCGATCAGCTAGTCCCGCCCGCCGGTGGCCTGCTCTCCCGGGCCTTGGGCAGGCGGCGCGTCGGCGCGCACGGCATGTGGCGACGTGAGGTTCCGCCAGCGCCGCGGCCGGTCGAAGCGCGTGCTGCAGATACCCACGCCGACGAGGAGGACTGGAGCTATGCCACAGCAGCGGGAAGGTTGCGTTGCCATCCAGCACGAGGACGGCAGAGTTCCAGGCGGGGGCGGGCAGCCCGACAAAGATACGCCACATCGACGCACCCACGCTCGCGTCGAAACTACTTGCGCGTGTCCGTGATCGTCTTGGCGGGTTCTGGGGGCGGCCCGTGATGTTCGGAACTGGTGGATGCCAAACTATAACTTCGCACCTGCTTTTCAGGTTGCCGGGAGATACCCGATGCATGGCCCGTGCTGCAGCAGCCTGTCCTGGGAGATGTCCGATGCACACGGTCCGACTGCTGCGGCAGCCTGTCCTGTCGGCAGAGCGCTCGACTTTGCTGCTGCGCCGCTGCGCTGCCGTGTCGGCCGAAACCTGGCGACTCGTGCGCTCGGAGGCTCCGACCCAGTCCGGTGACTTGCTAAAGGCCGATATCAGATAAAACTCAGTTGACGGTTGTCTTGGCGACCCTATTTTCGACTGCGCGCGCTTGCTACGCCTGTTCTTTTTTTTCAGCCGGTGTTGCTGACCCCTGCCACTAGCGATAAACACCGACTGCCGGCTAGCTTGGCGGCCGCATATATAGCCACGCTGGAAGAACGAAGAACGCATCCCAGCAAACCATCATGGGCTTCCAACAAATGCTGCCCCCGCGCTTCAGGCGGGACGTGCCCGACCCCGAGACTGCCGACACGAGCTCGGAGGTCACCGAGGCGGTCGCTGTTCAGGAAAAGTCGTTTGGTGTCCGCCGCATGGAGGCCATCGCCCAGTCGTTTACCATCTACGACAAGATTGCGCTCTTTGTGGCCATTTTCCTCGTTGCTTGTGAGTAGCTGCGATGATATCCGCTGACGCAAGACTCGCGCAAGTATGTTTCCATGATGTCTTCTGGAATCTGACCCCAGCCTCGATGGCAACGGCCGCAAGTCGTTCCAGGCGACTGCGATTTCGGAGTGGAACAAGTCGGCCAACACTGCCATGCTCGGCGTCGTCCGCTCCTGCGTCGCCGCCGCCTCGCTTCCAGTGTACGCCAAGATTTCGGACTGGTTTGGCCGCTCCTCCATCTTCCTCGCGATTGTCACCTTTTACGTCGTCGGCACGATTGTCCAGGCCACGGCCCACAACTTTGAAACCTACACTGGTGGCTACATCCTCTACATCCTTGGATTTGCTGGAGAGCACGGTACGTTGGAAGACAGGTGTGCTGACCTCAGTCTTGTTCCAGATCCTCATTGGCGACTCGACGTCCCTTCGCTCTCGTCTAATCTTTGCCTATGTTCCGTGAGTCCCGCGTCGACTCGGCTGACTTTAGAACTCTCCCGCAGCTGATCAACACCTGGGTTTCCGGTACCATTGCCCAGCGCATCGCGGACACCACGACGTGGCGCTGGGGTTTTGCCATGTGGACAATCATCATGCCCGCTGTGGCACTCCCCCTCTTCTTCACTCTGTACCGCGCAGAGTACCGCTCAAAGAAAAAGGGCCTCCTCAAGGACATTCCCTCGACGTCTGAGATTGTCTCCACCCCCGCGTACTGGAAGGACTTTTTCTGGAAGGCGGATATTATCGGGCTGTTCCTCTTGGCAGCAAGCTGGGCGCTCATGCTTATCCCGCTGACGCTCGGTGGAGGCGTGTCGAGCAAGTGGAAGACTGCGCGGGTGCTTGCCCCTTTGTTTGTCGGCTTGTGTGTCACATTCCCCTCGTTTGTCGTCTGGGAGGCGCGGTTCGCGCGCCACCCGATTCTCCCCTGGAGCCTGCTCAAGAACCGGCACATTCTCGCGTCGTTTGGCATTGCGCTTTTTAGCACCGTCTCGCAGTCGGTGCAGAGCAGCTACCTGTACTATACGCTGATCGTGTCGTTTGGCAAGAGCGTCGAGGCGGCGACGCGCACTGCCAACGTCGAGTCGTTTTGCGAGTGCATCGTCGGCGTGCTCGTGGGCCTGGCCGTGCGGCGCGTGCGCGTCCTCAAGCCGTTTATCATGTTTGGCGCCTGTCTCTACGTGGCCGCCTACGGCCTGCTCTTCCGCTACCGTGGTGGACATACCGCTGCCGACTTTGCGGGACTCGTCGGCGGTGAGATTGTTCTCGGCATCGCGGGCGGATTCAGCCTCACGCCCGTGCAGGTCGGGCTCCAGGCGGCGGTGGCGCACGAGAAGATGGCGGTAATCACGGCGCTCTTCCTCACGGCGTTCACGACCGGGTCGGCCATCGGCAGCACCGTCGCCGGCGCGATCTGGACCAACACACTGCCCGGGCGCCTGGCTGACAACCTTGCCGCGATCGGAACAGCCAACGCCACCACGTACGCGAAACAGGTCTACGGAAACCCCCTCAAGTTTGTCCAGGCCAACCCCGTCGGCACCGACAAGCGCGTCGCCGTCGAGCTCGCGTACCGCTCGGTCCAGAAGAACCTCTGCACGGCTGGCATCTGCCTCTCGGCCATGCTCGTCGTCTTCTCCCTCCTTCTCGACTGGATCAAACTCGACGACAGGCAAAGCAAGGAGGCCGAGGTCGCCACCGAGGGCAAGGACGAGGGCTCCATCAAGGCGTAACATGATGTCAACCGGTTCTGCACAGAGATGTTGCCTGAAACCACCAGGATTGGAGGCCTGATACATGTGGCGGAGGCGGTTGGCCTCGGGCGTAAATATAATAAAGATACCGGGCGGTGACCATGGATGTTAACTGAAGAAATGCTACATTAATATCATCACTCCGTTATGTATGTCGTCGCTCTCCAGTCCACTCCCGCCATCTACATGCATGTCCGGAGCCCAAACAGGCCAGACACCTGATTGGGTTCACCCGGAGCCCACACCCGCCGATCGACGTGAATGGAACGGGAAGACAATTTTCCGCGCGTTCCAGGATCTCTGTTACGCAAGGCCTGGGTCGAGTCTGCCACGAGCGCTTCTGACCTGGCGATAGGTGGCGAGTACCCGCCAGAGTTCCCCCCCACGCTGTTCGGCGGCCCGACGCGCGAACCGCTCGTTGTGCACCCCGAGAACGGCGGCCTCGAGTCAATGGGCGGCATGATCCCTGATCCGAGTCTTACTGTCGACGACGTCTCGCTGCTCGTCGGTCCTGAGAAGATGGTGGACCTTATTGGTAGGTTACCAGTGTTGTTCTTGTCGCAAAGCATGCAGCGACGGCCCAACTTGGTGTTCTTGTACTTGAGCGCGTCGTGGCATTTGCGGCAGGTCTGAGGTCAGCAATGCTCACCATGAACGCGATTTACTCACCCACAAGTCCTGCGCCTTGTCAAACATGTGCCAAGCGTCGGCATCCTGCTGACACTGGCAGCACCGCCTGGCTGCAACAGCGTCTTTGTTGGCCTTTGTCATCTGGGCGTGCTGCAGAACGTTGCGCTTGTCGCGTTCGTTCGCGCGTATGTTGGCGTACGACGAGGCCTGGTGGTACGCGGCCGACCTCGAGGACGGTGCAGCAGGGTTGTTGACAGTCGCGCGCGTCATCGGACGGCCGCTCGTGCCCGATACAGTGGCTGTGGTGGTGTGGCTTGCGGCTGTGTTGATGCTGGAGCGCGTGCGGCGCCCGCCAGTGCTGCTGCTACCGCCGGACTGAGCGGGAGGCGGGACGCTTGAGCTGTCACCGGTAGACCCGGAACTGCTACCGCCGCTGCCTCCACCGCCGCCACCGCCGCCGCCTCCGCCACCTCCGCCGCCACTGCGAGGACTGATGTCCGCCGTCCAGGCGCACCGCGGACACAGCTTGCGGCCGTTGACAACGCGTACAAGCAGGGTCTTCTGCCCGCATGCCCTGCTTTCGCAGGTCGCCACTGTCTCCTACACCTTTTCGCGCGCTGACTGCACGCAGCCTCGACACCGCTGAAAATGTCAGTTTCCTGGCGAGGTTCAGCAATGTACACGTACCACGACTTTGGGGCCAATGTCATGGGCGACGACATGGTTGCGCGACTTCAACGCTAAGACGCAGCAGACCTCGTCCATCTTGAACACCTCGGCCTTGTGCTGATCTGCTTCGACGAGCACCTTCAACCGCGTCTCGATAGTCTTCGCCTTGATGCGCGTCACAGTTGCCAAGAGGCGTGTCTTGGCCACCTCCACACGTTGGGCGTTCCTAAACGGCACCCCCAGTCGCCGAGTCTTCCTCCTCCTCGTCGGTCTCGTCGCAGTTGCTTCGTTGTCGGATCCATAATCATCTTGGTTGCTATCCGTTGGCACATCGAGCTCTTCGTTTGTGTCGTTCTCAGACGCGGCGTCGAGGTCGCTGCCGTCGTCGGTCGCGTGCTCATGCTGGTCGCTAGGCACGTATAGCTCATCGTTCTGGTCGTGCTTGGCTGGGAGGTCTACACCAAGGTAGCCGCTAGTCTGGCCGGCGCTCCTGTGCACCGCAGCCCGCGAAGCAGTAAGCCTCTGGCGCACCTACTCCACCTCGTCGTCGCTATCGTGCGCGAAGAGGTTAGGCATCCCGCCGACCGCCTCTCTTGTGCCTTTGTGCTCGTGCTCGCCAAGTGCGAGCGAGGTGTAGAAGGAGAGTATCATCATGACATTGGTCCTGTAAAGTCGAAGTCCATGTACAGGCGCAGTCGGCCATGCCGGGAGATGGCGGTCACGGCGGTGTCCTCACCACCTGTCCATGAAGCAATGCGAAGAACGTCTCAAGGTGAACACCTGGGGCCCAGGTAGTAGTTAACTGGAGCTGCTTTCAGAGTCAGGCGAGGGCGGGCGCACTGCACGCACAAAGACAAGCGGTCTTGCATACTTCGTTGTCCTCCAGACGAGCAGCTTGCGTGCTCGCGTGCTTGAACCCTGACCGCGTTGCCAGTCCAGATCGGGAGAGGCTGACGATTACATAATTGTGAACGAGGGCGAGATTTTCAGCTCAAAAGCACAAAAATCTCAAACGCCACCTTCTGCTCAAGGTCGTGCGAGCACCACATCTCTGTTCGACCTTGGACAAGACCTGCTAGAGACCTGCTAGAGACGTTCAAGAACAGAGGGGGCTGACAGAGAGAAGTGATATGCATACACGTACTGCAGTGCTACTAAGGTTTTTAAATGGTCGGGTTACATAGTTGATGAGATATCAATTACTCCTTCTTGGGCTCCTCCGCGGGCTTCTCGGCCTCGGAGTTCTTGCGCGCCTCATAAACGCGCTGGAAGAGACCGAGCGAAGCCTGCTGAGCGGCGTCGATAGCGGCCTTGATGTCCTCAGCCTTGACCGAGGCGTCACCGGCGGCACCCTTGGCGGCGATCTCGCGAAGCTCGCCAAGGAGCTTGTTGACCTTCTCGCGCTCGGCGGCGTCAAGCTGCGACTCGAACTCGGCCATCGACTTCTCAGTGTCGGTGACGAACGACTCGCCCTTGTTGGCCTCCTCGATGACGGCACGGCGGGCCTTGTCCGACTCGGCGTAGCGCTCGGCGTCGGCGACCATGTTCTCGATCTCGTTGTCCGAGAGACCCGACGACGAGGCGATGGTGGTGGCCTGCTCGCGGTTGGTGGCCTTGTCGACGGCCGAGACGTTGACGATTCCGTCGGCGTCAATGTCAAAGGTGATCTGGATCTGGGGGACACCCTTGGGGGCAGGGGGGAGGCCGGTAAGCTGGAAGTTGCCGAGGAGCTTGTTGTCGCGAACAAGCTCACGCTCGCCCTGGTAAACCTTGACCTCGATGGCGGTCTGGCCGTCGGCGGCGGTCGAGAAGGTCTGCGACTTCTTGGTGGGGATGGTGGTGTTACGGTTGATGAGACGGGTGAAGACACCGCCGAGGGTCTCGATACCGAGCGAGAGGGGGGTGACGTCGAGGAGGAGAATGTCGGTAACGTTACCGGCGAGGACACCGGCCTGGATGGCGGCACCCATGGCGACGGCCTCGTCGGGGTTGACACCCTTGGAGGGCTCCTTGCCAAAGTTCTGCTTGACGGTCTCGATGACACGGGGCATACGGGTCATGCCACCAACAAGGATGACGTCGTCGAGCTCGGAAGCCTTGATGCCGGCGTCACGGAGAGCCTTCTGGCAGGGCTCGAGGGTGCGGTCAATGAGGGGCTTGACGATCGACTCGAACTTGGCACGGGTAAGGTTGATGTTGATGTGCTTGGGTCCCTCGGCGGTGGCGGTGATGTAGGGGAGCGAGATGTCGGTGGCCGAGGTCGACGAAAGCTCAATCTTGGCGCGCTCAGCGGCCTCACGGACACGCTGGATGGCCATGCGGTCACCGGAGACGTCGGCACCCTCAGTCTTCTTGAACTCGGCAAGGATGTAGTTGACAAGGGCAATGTCAAAGTCCTCACCACCAAGGTGAGTGTCACCGTTGGTCGACTTGACCTCGAAGACACCCTTCTGCATCTCGAGGATGGAGACGTCGAAGGTTCCACCTCCAAGGTCGTAGACGGCAATGACGGCCGAGTCGTTCTTGTCAAGGCCGTAGGCGAGGGCGGCGGCGGTGGGCTCGTTGATGACACGGAGGACCTCGAGACCAGCAATGGCACCGGCGTCCTTGGTAGCCTGACGCTGCGAGTCGTTGAAGTAGGCGGGGACGGTGATGACGGCGTGCTTGACGGGCTTGCCGAGGTACGACGAGGCAGTGTCCTTCATCTTGCCGACGACGAAAGCGCCGATCTGGGCGGGCGAGTACTTCTCACCACGGGCCTCGACCCAGGCGTCACCGTTGGTGTGGGCAATGATCTTGTAGGGGACCTGGCCAATGTCGGTCTGGACCTCCTTGTCGGTGAACTTGCGGCCGATAAGACGCTTCGAGGCGAAGATGGTGTTCTCGGCGTTGACGACGGCCTGGCGACGGGCGGGCTGGCCAACAAGACGCTCGCCATCTGGTATGTTAGTATTGGAAAAAAGTAAGGGACCTCGAAAAGCCGAAGAAAAAAAAAGTTCCGCCACGGATACTCACCCTTGGTGAAGGCAACGAACGAGGGGGTGGTACGGGCACCCTCGGCGTTCTCGAGGACCTTGGCGGTGCCAGCCTCGTAGATGGAGACACACGAGTTGGTGGTGCCGAGGTCGATACCGATAACGGGGCCGGTGACCTTCGAGTTGTAGCGCTTCGAGCCAACGAAGGGGGTGGTGGCGCGCTGGGGGGGTTAGCTGCGGTCGTCGGGAGGGGAGGTCGTCGCCGGGGGTGTGCAGGCGACAGACAGTGGCTGCTGGGCTACTGTTGTCGCTCCGCCAGGCCTCCGGGCCCGTTTTTTTCTCATGATTCCGGCTCGGGTTTAGGTGTCGGAGAGAGAAAAAAACGGCCAGTCGACTGAGGGGTGCTGTTGATGCTCACGGTAGCGGCGCGGAAGGCCGAGGGGGTAGCGCGGAGCGAGCGGGTGATACCGTACATGGTGGCGAGGCCGCTTTTGTTTGCGGAGAGGGAGGGAGAGATGGGGGGGAAAGAGAGATGAAGAATGCAGAAGAATGTGGGGAGAGCTTTAACGGAGAAATCTGGGTGGTGGGTGGTGTGGTCGTCTCCTTTTTACTTCCGCCTGGCAGGTAATGAATACAGCAGGAGCCACTAGAATGTGCTATGGGGGAGGAGGGGAGCAGCATCAGCTGGGCAGCTCGCCGTTTACCCCCGCCTAGCTCCAGAGTGCTCGCTGCCGCCTTGCGGTTACTACTTTGGCTGCATGCCCGCGATACTCCGCCGCCGCCGCCGCCCAGGCAGTAGTCACTCTGCTCGCCAGGCAATCATCTGCCGCTGCGGGGCTCTTGTCCTCTTTTTTTTTTTTCCGTCTGACTCGCCTACAGTGGCAGGGAAAAGCCGATAGGTCCGTGCCGAGAGAGAGCGCTGAATGACCTATGGCCCATCAGAAAATTAATCCCGCTATTCCCCGGACCACCACGTGGCTTGTGGCAGTAGCCGTGTAGCCGAGATCACACAGACGCCACCCACCTCTCGGAGCGGAACCTTTTTTTCATGCTGCTGCATGCAAAGTTGACCCATCCATTGGCTGCAACCTGTCTGCATTCCTGCTCGAGCTCCGTCCGTCGCGACTGCTCGCGCTCCTCTCATCGTCATCATCCACCAACTGGCATAACAACAACAACAACAACAACAACAACAACACCCCCTCTCAAAATGGCGCCCCTCCTCCTCACCCACTTCCGTGCCAGGCAGCGCTCCGTCCTCACCACCCTCTTCGCGGCCACCTTTCTCGGCGCCGTCGTCGTCGTCGCCTTCCCTTGCCCCGCCCGCCCCACCGACGGCGCACGTCTCGAGGCCTCTGCCGCCGGTACCTCAGAGCCCACCTCTGCTGTCCAGAAGGAGGTCATCGTCATGATGAACCAGCGCGGTCGCAGGCGGTTCATGGAGGAGTAGACGGAGAAGCATTGAAATAGTCGTCGGACGTCACCCCGGCCGTCCAGTCAGTAAGTGAGCCGTCCTTGGTACAAGCTGACCTCAGCCAACACACATCAGTCACCACAAAACACTCGCACTCGCATCGTCGCGAGCCATACACCACCCTCGTTGTAACTACTAGTATTTCTTAGCATTGCATGGTGAGTTGATTGGCCGCGCTCGGACCTCGCATGGTAAGACAGACAGCTGACAGCGACACAGACACCGGGCATACCCTGCACTTGACCATTTCACTATGCATCGGATAGAACATCACGCCGGGGGTTGAGAGTCGGAGAGCAAGCGGAGCGATGAGGATGGGGACGAGGATGGGGACGAGGTTCAGCAGAGACGGAGCACGGGCGCTCAATCTGCGGACATCATGGGGACGCACCGTTTCTGCTTCTATTGTCTGCCCTGCTGACCCACAATCTGACTGCAGCCGCTGACCCACATTCTGCATACAGTGGCAGCGTGCCGCGTCTTGCCGGACGCCGGACGCCGGCCGCCAAGGGACACCTGCGTCAAGATCGACATCATCAGCGCCACATCCCTTCCGAAATCCACCGATCTGCCGCCTGAGGGTGCATCCCTTCGTAATGCGCAGTGACGTTTCGGATACCATGCTCTGCATTGGTTTATGGTGCCGTCGTTGGCGTTCTGGCGGCCGTTGGGACTCGAGAGCATGCTGGGGTCTGGTCACGCGTGTTCATGCATGCCGGTCGCCCGGGGCTGCGGTGTGCCTCCAGAGGATTTGTGCGTCACTGGGGTTTGTCAAGGATGCCTCAACCAATCTCGTCCTCGCACCTTCCTCAACTTCTCGCGTTGCCAAACTCCATCATGTCAGCCACCTCTCACCTCTCGTCAATGTATGTGGATGCGTTACTCCTCCCCACGCTCCGCGCCGTGGCGCACGCGCTCAGCGGCTCGGTATCCCCAGTTCCTGTTCGTATAACGGCTAGTATGCTCGCTTGTCATCGCCGGACCTCGCAGTCCGAGCCCCAGGCCGCGGGAGATCGGAGTTCGATTCTCCGACAGGAAGGACGCGTCTGTGAGCAGACGCTTCGTTTTTGGAAATGTGCACAATTTTACAGCAGCAGAGGGGATGTGATTGATGCCGGGGCAGGGAGCGCACGAGGGCGAGACGGGGAACCGCATCAGGACAGCTGTATGGGTGGAGGAGGGTTGGGGTGGATCGGGATATGTTGACTTGCCGTGGACAGGTTAGGAGAGAGAGGGAGAGGTGACGGCGCCGTTCCCGCCTTGGAGGCTCTGTAAAGAGAACGCAAGAGTCACGGATCAAGGCAAGCCGTGGTACACAATTTCAAGAATATAATGGTAACTGGGCCACGTTCAACATGTGATACCGTACACTCCGGTGCACCCTCGTTGCATTTGCAGAGCGTTGACTGTGATGCATTTACACATGTCCTTTCCTGTGTTTTCCGGTCATTTTCCCGGCATTTATTCTGCCAACTCTTCCCATCCTGCTCCTGTATAATAAGCGTATCTTGCGAGGAGGGTCCGGAGGAGCTCTGTTCGCGGTTGAACTCGCCGAACTTGGGAGGCTAGCATAGGATGTGTGGTGAAATGACAAGGGGTTGTTGCCTATCACTCCTGTGTGGTCAACAACCAGTCACGAGACATTCCACACGACTCGGCGCACTCGGCACGAAGAAAACGTAGCAGCTCGGTGTCCCGGTGAGAGTAAAGACATATCGTCGCGCAGTGCGTGTTAGCACGCAATGATGATCCTAGGCAGTGGATTGTTCCGGTGCACACGAGCCAGCAGACAACCGCACCCTCGCCACGATCGCCAGAGATATGATAGGCGCCACCCGCCTTATCAATGGGGAGTCGGGGCCCCGACCCACGTGGCTCCTTGCCCCCAACTTCTTGCTCGGCACGGCGTCTCGTCGTCGAGGAGGACCCAACCCCCGCCCATTGACACTTGACACTGCATACACCCTTACTCGCACTCGCACTTCTTCCACCTCTACAGCACCCCACACTCAACACTACTTTCGCAGCGCCATGGCCGATGGCGGTCCTCCCCCTGCGTCCTCCCCCGACGGCGGCGCCGCAGCCGCGAACCCGCCGTCGATCCTCATCGACACTGTGCTCCTCCTCGTCCTCCGCCTCGGATACTTTCACCTCGCACGGCGGTATCTTCTCGCCCAGATAAACCCCGCGCTGCGCGAGCTGCAAAAGCCGGGCCTTGGCGGCGCGCTCCCCACCCACCACGTCCGCGATAGGGACAGGGAGCGCGAGCACCGGCGCGACCGGGCCAACTCGCGTGCGAGCATCGCGAGCGCAAAGAGCGGGAAATCCGTGCACAGCGTGCATTTGGGCCGCAGCACCGCCTCTGGCTCTGGCGAGGCGTCCACGTCTACCCCTGCTTCCGCTGCCAACAGCGCCGCCGGAACCGACTCCATCTCCCTCAAGAACGCCGGCCGCTCACCGACGCCGTCCGCGATATCCGACGACGAGGACGACGGGGAGACCGAGGACGAGCCGTCGTCGTACCCACCCAGCGGCAACTCGTCGCCTATCGCGCGCACGATTCACATTTCGCAGCACGGCGGCGGGGACACGTCGCCGCGACGCGGGAGTACTAGCGGGAGCGGCGAGACTATCGAAATGGGCATCCTGGGCGCCAAGCTCCGCGAGACGCGGCCGCGGCAGCAGGTGCTCGAGCTCGCGCACGCGCGCGCGGAGCGCTCGGGAAGCCGCGCCGGGAAGCGGGCGGCGCGCGGACTGGGGCGTGTGGCGAGGTGAGTCTGGCGTTCATGCGGAAGGCTGACGGCAGGACGCTCGCGGCGGCGTGCTTTGCAGAGAGCATGAACCTGCTCACGCTCGTCGTGTTCCAGACACTCGGCATCCTGCACGCCCGTGCGCGCCAGGTCAACTTTTCCGTCTCGCTGCATGTGCTGCTGGCTATTATCCTGGTCGTCGTCCCGCTCGTCCAGTGTCTGCTCTTTACGTACCGGTCGCGGGGTAGGCGAACATGTTGGTTCCTCTGCTGACACCCAGAGTCCACGTCCGCGTCGACCCGCACGTCCTCGCTGTCCTTTACCTCGCGCCTCTTGATTTCCATTCTCCCGTTTGCGCTGTACATTTTCGCGTTCACGCGCATCCCGCCGTACATTACGGTGATGGACGACTGGGAGGGCGGCGCGGGTGTGCTCGCGCCGGCGCTCGGCCGCGTAGTCGTGCTGGGCGTGCTCATCATGGCGTCGCTGTCCGGCATCGGCGCCGTCAAGACCGCGTGGGACTACCTCGAGCAAGCGGCGGGCGGCGGGCGCAAAATCTCGGACGCAGACGTCGTGCAGGCTGAGCGCTCCCTGTATCGTGTCCGCCACGATGTGGTGGCGAAGCGTGACGACATTAACCGCCTCGCAGCGACGCAGCCGGAACGCAGCGGGTGGATGGGCGGCGTGTTTGGGTCAAAGGCCAGCCAGCGTGAGTAGAGTGGCGCGGTGGAGGCCGTTTTCGTGGGAACCAGGACGCCACGCCCGGACCGTGCTGATAGCCGCAGAAATGGCGGCGCTCAAGGCCGAGCTGCAGGGCCTGCAGGCCATGGAGGTCGAGCTCTCGCGCAGTCTCGCCGGCATGAAGAGCAAGCAGGCAAGTAGACAAACTTGATACACCCAGGCTGACAGTGCAGAAGCGCCAGGACTTTCGAAGCACGCTGACAGGGACGGTCGTCAACCTGCTCGGCTACGTGTTTGCGGCGTACTGCGTTGCCCGTCTGTTGATGGTACGCTGGAATACTGTACGCGCCAAGCTGACTGTAGTGCCTGGTCTCCATCTTTGTGACGCCGCTCGCGACGTCGCGCGTCGGCGGCGAGCACGGGCACGGCAACACGAACGGCGACTGGATCTCGCTCATCATTGCGCTGGGCCTCAGCCACCTGCCGTTCCACGGCGACATTGACATTGCCAGCTGGTCGCGCGGCATCGCGCTGCTGCTCACGGGCCTGCTGATCCTGAGCTCGCTGACAATGGTGCTGCGCTGGCTCACGCGCGTGCTGCGCATGACGTCCAAGACGGTCGGCGCGGGGTTTCTGCTGCTCACCCTCGGGCAGCTGTACGCGACGTACGTCATCTCCCTGCTCGTGCAGCTGCGCAGCTCGCTCCCGGAGAACCCCGTCCCGGGCGCAGCGGAGAGCGGCGCGCTCGGCGCGCTCGGCGAGATTGCGCAGGACCCAGAGTCGGCCGCAGCGGCAGCGGCATACGCGGCGGCGGCGGCGGTCGTCGAGGGCGCCACGGCCGACGACTCGCTCCTCCGCTCCCTCCCCGACTTTCGCGTGTTTGGCCGCCTGTTTGACGCCGTCTTTCTCGTCGCCGCCCTCGGCACCGTCGTGTACCGCTACGTCGCGATGCGCGTCGAGCGCTCCGACGACGGCGCCATATTCGGCGTCGGCCGCTAGCGCCGCTCGCGACTCTACGACCCAGACACGACCGCGGCGCGGCGTCTCCATCTGCCCGCCCACGACTCGTCGAGGCGCCTCTGCCCTCGACCCGCCCCGCAGGCCGCTGCGGCCCTGCGCGGATGGCCCCACTAGACTAGAAACAAAACTGTATGCATTACTCCTGGGTTTGGTATGTGTGTGCGGGGTATGCGTCCGGCGGACGAGAACGGTCGTGGTGTGGCGTGTCAAGGGGGAACTGTAGTGTAGAGAATGGCAGACAGGGTGAGTCGAGTGGAAGCAGCTCGACGGGAGCGAGATTGATAATGAGAGTGAGAAAGAGAATGAGAATGAGAATGGGAATGAGCGTAGGGTGCGAGGTGGTGTGATGGTAGTAGTCGATGCAGGTGGCGTCCTCCGCTGTGACGCGATAGACACACCCGGCTAGAGATCACCCAGCACGCCGTATTTGCCGAGCTTCCTGCCCTCCCACGGCGCCGCGTCGTCGGCGCGGGGGCGCGTGAGCGTGCGCGCGCTCTTGCCGCTGCGCGCGCTCGCGATGCTCCACCCGTCGTCGTCGTCGCCGCCGTACGGCTTGTGCCGCCGCTCCGCGCCCGCAATCTCGTTGAACCGGTCCAGCAGGCGGCGGCCCTTCATGCCCTGCGACGCGCCGGGCGCGGCGGCCGGCACCGCGTCCTCGACCTCGCTCGCCGAGTCGGCCGCCGAGTCGGGCGCGCTCGCGCCGTCCTCGGTAA
>PQXP01000486.1:0-18402 GCA_002973495.1 Apiotrichum akiyoshidainum
CGAGAGTTGAGGTATCGACGTGGGTGGGTGGGTGGATGTATAAGATACAAGAGATTTGAGAAGGAGAAGGGAAAGAAGAGAAAGAGGTGGATGTGGATGGGTGGGGGTTGGTGGTGGTGGTGGTGTAATGAGCAATTGAGTAAATAAGAAACACCGAAGCGTGGATGGATCGAATGTGTGGGTGGTGGTGTGGTGTGGTGGTGTTGCGAGGGGGAGGGAAGGAGGAGGAGGAGGTCTGTGGGCTGGCTGCTCTGGCTGGCTGGCTGGCTGGCTGGCTGGGCTGGGTAATTGAATGTTGATGTCTCAGTGGGACGCGTTCTGCTCTTTCTCCTCCGTTGCTCATTTCTCTCTCTCTCTCCTCTGCTCTCTGTTGGCTGGCAGGTTGGTTGGCTTCTTCTACGCGACGCGCCGGGGTGCGATATTACTCGCATTATTTACACATCATTCATTTGCCACATGGGATACACGCGGAAGCGGCATCAAATATATCACTCCTATCTCTGTTCATTGTTATGACACCAGTTCCCGAATTATTTTGAAAGATCAGCAGCACGAAATATGAATGGCAGACTCACAGTGCAGCAGGTGTGACGACAAGGCTCCTTCTGATCGCGAGCACCTTACAAGTCTCTTTCTCTTCTCTCTACCATCTCCACAACCCACCGACTATCCAAAAAATGGCCGAGGAAACCATCCCCTACACCCTCCCCCTCCCCGGAGGCATCCCCGACACCATGCGCCCCCACACTGAGCGTACCACCACCATCCTCGTCCCCAAGTCCAACACCGCGTTCCTCAACCCCGTTCAGGAGTACAACCGTGACACGTCGGTCGCCGTCATCCGCGCATGGAATGACCTCAGGAAGGAGGAGCAGGAGCAGCGCTGGCGCAAGGGTGTTGAGAAGAACAAGAACAAGAAGCGCGCGGCCCGCAAGGAGGAGTCCGCTGCCGACGCCGACGCCGACGCCGAGGAGGACGCCTCGAACGAGCAGCCCGCCGCCGGCCCTTCGTCTGAGGTTGGTTGCTCCTCTTTGCACGCAGTTGACTGATCGTCCCAGTTCCGCCCCAAGAAGATCACTATCCTCGAGGCTCTCTCGGCCACCGGTCTCCGTTCGATCCGCTACGCCAAGGAGATTCCTGACGTCAAGGTCGTCCTCGCCAACGACCTCTCGCCCAGCGCCTGTGACGCTATGAGGACTAACGTTGCCCTCAATGGCGCCGGAAAGCCCGAGGTCGAGGAGGGTGCCGACGCCGAGGCCTCGGCCGCCGCCAATGCCGACCTCGGTCGTCGCGAGGGCTGCACCGGCTACGTTCACGTCAACGAGGGCGACGCTTGCACCCTCATGTACTCGCGCCGCGCCCCCAAGGACCGTGTCGAGGTTGTCGACCTTGATCCTTACGGAACTGCCGCTCCCTTCATCGACGCTGCCATGGGCTGTATCGCCGATGGCGGTCTCCTTGCCGTCACCTGCACCGACCTCGCGGTCCTCGCCGGCAGCAACTACCCGGAGAAGTGCTTCTCCAACTACGGCGGTGTCTGTGTCAACGCCGAGTACTCGCACGAGGTCGCCCTCCGTCTTGTCCTCAACTCGCTTGCCCAGGCCGCTGCCCGTTACGGCCGCTACATCACCCCCCTCATCTCGCTCTCGATCGACTTTTACGTCCGCCTCTTTGTCCGCATCGACAGCAAGGCTGTCGAGGTCAAGAAGCTCGCCAGGTGGGTTTCGCGGCTGAAACATTGCTGACCCTCAGCCAGACTGGTCTCGTCTACGCTTGCAACTTCTGCCAGACCCCCGTCGAGCAGTACTTTGGCCGCATCAACGAGCGCAAGAGCGACAAGGGACACACCAACCTCCTGTACCGCACCGCCCCCAACCAGGCCGGCCCGGGCGCCTGTGCCGAGTGCGGCTCGGCGCAGCACCTCGCGGGCCCGATGTGGATGGGCCCTCTGCACGACCCCGAGTTCTGCGGCCGCATCATCAAGACCATTGGCATCGACAAGGAGTTCTACGGCACCTGGCCCCGCATGAACGGCATGCTCAGCCTTGCCCAGGAGGTGAGTTGAAACTTTCGTTTGCGTAAACTGACACGCAGGAACTCCCCAACATGCTCTACTTCTCGTGCAACAAGATTGCCGGCTTTGCCCACTCGACTCCCCCGCCGACCAAGGTCATGATGTCGGCGCTCCTGAACGCCGGCTACAAGGTCTCGCGCTCGCACGCCGCCTCGGGCTCGGTCAAGACCAACGCCCCGCGCGCCTTTGTCTTTGATGTCCTCCGCGAGTGGATCAAGACCCACCCCGTCCGCCTCGACAAGGTCAACGAGAACTCGCCCACCCGCACTCTCATCGCCAAGGAGATGACGTGAGTTTCTCCCCGGGCTACCCAACTGAGCCGCACACGCACTAACAACCGCAGCCACACTGTCGACCTCACCCTCAACGCCGAGGCCAAAAAGTACGAGCGCGACGGCAAGACGGTCAACTACCAGATGAACCCCCTGCCCAACTGGGGCCCGGCCGCGCGTGCCCGCAGCGTAAAGGTGCCCGCTGCCGGTGCCGAGGACGCGTCCGCGACGAAGCGTAAGAGCGAAGATGGCGAGCAGGCCGACGCTAAGCGTGTCAAAGTTGAGGACGCCCCCGCTCCCGCCGCGGTCGACGAGGAGGCCGCGATGAACGCCTAAGCCTGAGGCCGTATGAGTGGGCTGGAGGTGGATAGAGATCTGTTTGGATTCTGGTAGGGTATTCGAGGCAACCATGTACACTTTTGCATTTCCGCGGTGCGCTGCTGTTTTGTGCAGCGTAGTAGACATGACTCACCACATTCTCATCCGGCAACCGTCCTGGGAGCCCGACACCGCCAGCTGCCTCTGTCTCGTCGGCTTCTGGGACTCAGTGCCACAAGACCGAAGCGTTGCGCTGCGAACTGACATACCCGTCATTGCTCTTGCTATCTGGCCCTTGCCCGGTAATAATGCATGCGGCTCGGCGCCCGTGGGCTCCAGTTCTCTGCAGCATGTCAGGCAACCGACACCGGCGACGAGCGACTGCGGATATACAGCGGTGGGCTGTTCCTGATCAGTTGATGGTTTCTGGGTCTCTGTTTGGGAATTATCACCTTGCTCCTCGGCTTTTAACAAAACCTACTATCTCAATGCCGCTACTCGGTGTCTCTTCTGCTTGGTTGCAGCAAGGCGCTCATGATCACTTGACACAGGGGCGGAGGTGTGCGACAGGGTCTCCGTCTGGCAGGCCGCCGGGACAGCCTTGGCGCCTCGGAGATGAGCGACGGTGCTGCCATTTCAGTCCTATCTCCGCTTGTGTTGACTGATGGATAAGTACTGCGTGTCGTGGAGCTCATAAAGTTGCCCCCTTGTAGCAAACACCATGGCCGCCAACAGCCTCTCCACTATCGACCAAGCGATCGAGTACGCGCTGCCGTACGTGTACATGGGCCGCCTGCGCCTGCGGAGCCTCGGCACCGACGCGCGCCCGTCGATTGCAAACGTAAACAACGGCGTCGTGCACTCGCGCAAGCTGATGGTCGCGTCCTTCCGCGCCGTGACGACCCCGAACGCCGACACGCTCTACTCGCGCACGTACCTCGACCTCACCGCGGGCCCCGTGCGCGTCTCGATGCCCGACACGGACGGGCGCTACTACTCGGTCGCGTTCATGGACATGGCGACGAACAACTTTGAGGTCGCCGGCCGGCGCAAGACGGGCACGCGCGCGAGCTCGTGGGTCGTCGTCGGGCCGCAGTACACGGGCCTTGTGCCGGCCGGCGAGCGCGTGCTGCTCGCCCCGTCCAACGACGTCATGGTGCTCGTCCGCGTCCTGATTGACGGACCGGCGGACACGCCGGCCGTCAACGCGCTCCAGGACGCAATGGCCTGCTGCCCGCTCGACCCCGCGGCGGCCCCCGTGCGCCGCTGGCGGCCGACCGACGACGTCCGCGCGGGCACCACCGCCGAGGACTTTGTCCGCATGGCCAACGTCATGCTCGGGCGCAACCCGCCGCCGAGCCACGAGGCGGGCATCATGGCGGCGCTTCAGGCCGTCGGCATCACGGGCGCCGCGGACGGCTGGAGCTCGCTCTCGCCGCAGCTCAAGGCGCAGTGGACCGCCCGGCTGCCCGAGGTCCTCGCGTCCATGAAGGGCTTCAACACTGGCGACGTCATCATCAACGGCTGGGGCTACGGTGCCGTGAGCATTGGCAACTTTGGCACAGACTACAAGTCGCGCGCGCAGATCGCCGTGTCCGCACTGCTCGCGCTCCCCGAAGAAGAGGCGGCGTACCCGGGCACGTCGGTCGACGGCGCCGGCGCGCCCCTCGTCGGCGCGCACCGCTACCGCCTCCACCTGCCCGCCGGCACGCCGCAGGTCAACGCCTTCTGGTCCATGTCCATGTACGAGATCCACGCGGACGGGTCGCTCTTCTTTGTCGACAACGAGCTGGACCGCTACGCGATCGGCGACCGCACGCAGGGGCTCGTCCGCAATGCGGACCGCAGCGTCGACCTGTACATGCACAACAAGCCCCCGGCCGATGCCCGCCAGAAGGCAAACTGGCTCCCGGCGCCGACGGGCCCGTTCACGGTCGTGTTCCGCGCGTACGAGCCCGGGGCGGACTTCCGTGACCTCCGCCAGCCCCTCCAGGCCGTCGAGCGTCTCCCAGCCGAGGACGCCCGCGCAAACCTCTAAGTGTCAGACTCAGAAGGAACAAGGAACACGGGATAGCGTAGTGTCAGTATGTCAGTAGTACCGGGGAGATGAACGTGGGTGGCGTCTCGCATATGTCTACATACATCTCGTTCCTAGCTCACAACCATAGGTCGCTGGTTCGTTTGCGCGACTTCTCTTTCGGGGCGGTACATGGCATCTCGTGTGGGGGATAGGAGGGTGGGGAGGGTAGTTCTTGTTCATAGTGTTCGTGATGCTGAAGGGATTGAGGGGGCTGGCCTCGAGTGATAGCGAGAAAGTGCGAGCGTGGCGGTGGACCATCCTCAGGGCGGCACTTCTCAATCTTGCTTGCGGGGACGCGGCGACGGCAGGGCATCGTCTCCTGTACGTCTGCTCTTCACCGTGGCGGGCCGGCCCACGGCATCGAGCCGCCAAATTGTGCGGGGGCCGCTTGCGGTGCTGGTCGCCAGGTCGGGAGGACCTCGACCTCGACGATCTGCTCCATGACGACGTCCGCGTCCTTGTCGTCCAGATCAAAACCGTCCAAGTTCTGCGTGGGGAGATATGCCGTGCCGAGCATGAGGGGTGGGAGGTCTTCTTCCTCCGGATCGACGTCGGAAGGATGAGGGAGCTGTGTCGACGATGAGGCCTCGGTTTCGGGCGCGAGGGGACGCGGCGGCGGCCGCGGCGGAGACGGCATGAGGACAAGGACGGCGATGGAGAGCTGCTGCTCCTTGCCGCGCAGCACCGCCGCAAGAGGCTGTACGAATCTTGTCAGTTTGTGGCCTTCAATAGAACCGACAGGCATACCTGATCCGCCTCCTCAAACTCGTCCTTGCCCTCGCTGATCTTGACATCCCATACTTCGGGCCGCGCAACTTTGCGGACCTTTAGCCGGAAGCGCCGAACGGCCTCGTCGGCGGGGGTGAACAGCATGCCGACCCATCCGCCCCACCTGCTCCACATCTGGCGGAAGGTGACCGTATCGCCTTGGGCGCGTGCGCGTCGGACCGCCCGCTGGACCTGGTAGACGCGGATGAGGACGGTGACGCCGACGACGCAGAAGGCGGCGGCGACGAACCCGAGGCCGAGGCCGACGACCGTGCTGCTGGGCAGGACGACGGAGTTGGACACCGGGGACGTCTCGACTTGCCCGCTCTGGTTCGGCAATGCCGGAACGAGCGAGGAGGGAATCACGGACGACGGCGCGCTTCCTGTGCCGGTGGCGGACTGGTCGGAAGGCGGGGCGGCGTGTGCGCTGGCGCCCGCGAGGGCCACGGCGAGCAGCATCAGCTTGGGTATTGTGACTAGACCGGGGTCGTCCGACATGGTGTTGGAGGGCAGTGCATGAATGGAGGAGGGATGAAGAGATTGTGGGCAATGACAATGACAAGCGATGCAAAGGTATGCTCTTGAGTGTTTCTTGGCGCGAAGACCTGGGACCTTGAAAGCCGGCGGCACTGTGTGGTGGTATTTTGTCTTTGTCTTTGTCTGCCCCCCCTTTTGCTATTTGCGGATCCCGCCGCTCACTCTGTCCGCCAGCCAGCTGCTGCCAGTCCAGACTCCTCCTCTGCAACATGCACCACAATTTGGGTGTTGGTCGTCACCCCGTCGTCGTCGTCGTCATCGTTGTCTCGAGTCCGAGGCACGGGTGGCAAAACGCCTTCGCACATGACCTGCCACCCCCTGCATTCCATGGTTACCAACAGAACAGGGTTTATCCGGCTCCATCTGACTTTATCTCCTTGACTTTATCCGGGGTGGCTTTGAAAGCTAATGTTACGTAATTTTGATCTTTAGAATCAGTAAATGCTCATGAGGCGCCTAAAACAGCAATTGATTAGGTGTGCCACTTTGCCACCAAGGACCATGAAATGACAGACATCTCGAGTTTCCAGAATAACGACCTGTCATCAACAACATTGGCCTCTGTCGCATCGATCCACTCCCACATTGGCCTGAGGGTCACTCATAGCACCCCACACAGTCATCGAAATCGAGTGTTCGCGAACGTCTTCTGCCGCCACCGCACTGAGGCTCTGCATACCGACTTTGTCGCGCTCGACTCGCGTACCGATATCTGAGAACGAGCTCCGAACACCACAATCTTGGCCACCATGTCGCACCTCGGCACCGTCAAGAGCATCCCCAAGGAGCATCGCTATGCTTTCTTGAACGTGAGTCTTCTTCATTCCGCTAAGACTTGTACTGACTGTCAGCAACGCGCTCCCGCGTCGTACGTGCCCGGTCTCGGCCGTGGCGCGTCCGGTTTCACGACACGAAGCGATATCGGTCCCGCGCGTGAGGGTCCGTCTGCCGAAACGATTGCGGACGCGATGGCCAAGCGCGGAGAGGAGGTTCCCGACGAGGGCCAGTTCCAGGACCCGGACGACGAGCGCAACCTGTTCGCCGGAACAGTGTACGAGCAGGACGACGAGGAGGCGGACAAGATCTGGGACAGCGTCGACGACCGCATGGACCAGAGGCGACGCAAGGCGCGCGAGGCAGCCGAGGCGGATGCAGCAGCCCGCGAGCGCAGAGATAACCCCAAGCTCCAGACGCAGTTTGCCGACCTGAAGCGCGGCCTCTCGGAGCTCAAGGACTCGGACTGGGACGCCATCCCCGAGGCGGGCAACATGACTGGAAAGAGGAGGAAACACAACATGCGTCTCGAGGAGAACCAGAACGGAAGGATGTACAACGTCTCCGACTCAGTGCTCACGGGATCGATGGCTCGTAACGCCATGGTTGGCGAGCTCGACGCTGCCGCTGGCGACACCCCGGGAACCGACGGCACCATGACCGACTTTGTCTCGATCGGTAATGCCCGTGACAAGGTGCTGTCACTGCAGCTCGACCAGGCGTCCAAGGATGCGACAAACGGCGCATCGACATCCATCGATCCGAGGGGTTACATGACCGCGCTCAACAGCCAGGTGCTGCAGACCGATGCGCAGATCGGTGACATTAAGCAGGCGCGCCAGCTGCTGCAGAACCTCATCCAGAGTAACCCCAAGCACGCCCCCGGATGGATTGCCGCGGCGAGTCTCGAGGTGCACGCCAAGAAGAAGGTCGCCGCGCGCAAGATTATCGCCGAGGGTTGCGAAAAGTGCCCGAACAACGAGGACGTCTGGTTCCACGCCGCCGAGCTCAACGACACGGACAACGCCAAGCGCATTCTCGCCAACGCCGTCCGCCACGTCCCGCAGTCCGTCAAGATCTGGCTGAAGGCGGCCTCGCTGGAAGGCGACGTCAACGCCAAGCGCCGTGTCCTCCGCAAGGCGCTCGAGTTTATTCCCAACTCGGTGCAGCTCTGGAAGGAAACGGTCAACCTCGAAGACGACCCCGAGGACGCGCGTATTCTGCTTACTCGCGCTGTCGAAGTCATCCCCACCTCTGTCGAGCTGTGGCTCACCCTTGCCCGTCTCGAGACCCCCGACAAGGCCAAGCAGGTCCTCAACTCTGCCCGCCAGAAGATTCCGACGTCGCACGAGATCTGGATCGCTGCTGGTCGTCTCGCCGAGCAGACCCCCTCAGCCGTCTCGGGTGTCAAGATCGAGGACGACCCCGAGGTCCGCAAGAAGCTTGCGGCCCAGGTCGACCGCCTCATGAAGCTCGCCGTGTCGAGTCTCACCAAGCACCAGGCGATTCTTACTCGCGAACAGTGGCTCCAGGAGGCGGAGAAGTGCGAGCAGGATGGAAGCCCGCTCACCGCTCAGGCGATTGTCAAGGCGACGATCCACCTGGACATCGAGGAGGAGGACCGCCGCGAGGTGTGGCTCGAGGATGCGGAGCGTGCGGAGAAGGGCGACTTTTTCGAGGTTGCTCGCGCGATCTTTGTTGTCCTTATCGAGACCTTCCCGACATCCCCTGGCGTGTGGCGCAAGGCGGCCGAGTTCGAGAAGGCGCACGGCACACTGGAGGCGGTGCAGGTCATTCTCATGAAGGGCGCCGAGCACTGCCCCCACGCCGAGGTGCTGTGGCTCATGGCCGCCAAGGAGAAGTGGGTCGGTGGCGACGTCGTTGGCGCGCAGCAGATTCTCTCCAAGGCGTTCGAGCAGAACGAGGACTCAGAGTCTATTTTCCTCGCCGCCGCCAAGATCGCGTCCGAGACGAACGAGATCGAGGCCGCGCAGCAGATTCTGGAGAAGGCGCGCCAGCAGGCCAACACCGAGCGTGTCTGGATGAAATCGGCGGTGCTCGAGCGCCAGATTGGCAAGCTCGACGACGCGCTCGCGACCCTCCAGGACGCGATTGGCCGTTTCCCGTCGTACGACAAGCTGCACATGATCCGCGGCCAGATTCTCGAGCAGAAGGGCGACGTCCCCGGTGCCCGCGCCGCGTACGCGCAGGGCTGTCGCGCATGCCCCAAGTCTGTTCCGCTCTGGATCCTCTCGGCGCGCCTGGAGGAGAAGGCCGGCGTCGTCATCAAGGCGCGTTCGCTGCTTGAGAAGGCCCGCCTGCACAACCCCAAGAACGACCAGCTGTGGGCCGAGAGCGTCAAGATCGAGGAGCGTACCGGCAGCACGCAGCAGGCCAAGTCCCTTCTTTCCCGAGGTAAGTGCATCATGTCCTACGTCCAACTGACACACACAGCAATGCAGGAGTGCCCGACATCGCCGCTCCTCTGGTCGATGGCCATCTTTATGGAGAACCCGCAGCAGCGCAAGGGCCGCTCGGTGGATGCGCTCAAGAAGGCGGGCGAGCACCCCCTCGTCATCTCCGCCGTCGCGCGCCTGTTCTGGAACGAGCGCAAGATCGAAAAGACGCGCCAGTGGATGGGCAACGCCATCACGGCCGACCCCGACTGGGGAGACGCGTGGGGCTGGTGGCTCAAGTTTGAGCGCCAGCACGGCGAGCCCGAGCGCCAGCAGGCCGTCATCGACAAGGCCGTCGCGGCCGCGCCGCGCCATGGCCCCGTTTGGCAGGCAGTCAGCAAGGAGCTCGAGAACGTCGGGAAGAGCACGCGCGAGATTCTCGAGATTGTCGCGGACCGGGTTGAGTAGAGCGATTATAGACAGCAAGCATGTATCTTTGCAGTAGTCAGCGGACGGTGCGTGAGGGCGGCACGGGGGCAGCATCACAGAAATGCAAGTCACGCTGCCATGCATACAACAAGTCTACTCTATACCTGCAAAGTGCTCCTACTGCTGGGCCGCGAGGGCGGCGGCAATCTTCTCACGACGGGCATCTATCAAACCGACGACCTCGCCCGCAATGTCGGTCCAGACCTTGGAGGATGTGGTGGCATTGTACTTGTCAAGCAGCGGGAAGTCGTTCTCCTTACTTTCGAGCGACGCAGCGGACATGGCGGCGGCAGCGTCTATGTCGACCTGCTTGTTGGCGGAGGCGGCGACGTCGGCACCGGGGACCTCGCCCTTGGAGACGGCATCCAGGAGCTTGACGAGCTGGGTGTCAATGGGGACGCGACCGAGGAACGCGACGCCCTCGCGCTCCGCCATGGCCTCTCCGCCGCCGCGACCGAAGCAGTCTGAGATCTCGCCACAGCACGGGCAGACGTATCCGGCCATGTTCTCGACGAGGCCGAGGACGGGGAGGGCGAGCTTGCGTGTAAAGCTGAGGCTCTTGAGTGTGTCGTTGAGCGCAGTCGTCTGCGGGGTGGAGATGAGGACACTTGTGGGAGTGGTGGGGCGCGCCGGTGTCGGGGTAAAGAGGGGGTGGAGGTGAGTAAGCAGGGAAATGTGCTCGTCCGAGGTGCCGGGAGGAGTGTCAATGACGAGGTAGTCGAGGTCGCCCCAGCGCACCTCGCTGAGGAACTGGCGGATCATGCCGTCCTTCTTCGGTCCACGCCACACGACCGAGTCGCCGCGGTTCGACAGCAAAAAGCCAATGCTCATCACGCCCAGTCGCCGCTCGCGATCAACGTACACCGGCACCCAGCCCGCAGACGACTGGTGCACTGACGCCTCGGGCACGTCGAGGCCCACCATGCGCGGAAGCGACGGACCAGTCAGGTCGAGGTCGAGGAGACCAACGCGTGTTGTCGGACTGCGGTTGAGGAGAGACAGCGCGAGCTGCACAGAGGACGACGACTTGCCGACGCCGCCTGAAGTGTCAGTGCTTCCACAGGACTAGGATTACACTAGGATTCACTCACCCTTTCCGGACAGGACAATGACAATGTTCTTCACCGAAGCAAGCCGGCGGGAGACGGGGGTCTCGAGAGCATCGGCCATTGTGGTGATGGTGGTGGTGGCGATGGTGGCTTGTGATGGAGAGTGGGAGAGCAAAAGTTGTGGATATAGCCTCTGGTCTCGTCTTAGCAAGCACTCTGGAGATGGAGATCACCTCATTGCGATCTTGGGATACACCGACCTTGTACAACCCACCCGCTTTAGTTACGGTCACGTGACATTTGGCGGGCTCAAGTGTCCATGCCCGCGCTCGTTGAGCGGAGTTGGACACCCACTCCCCGTCTCTTCTTGTTTATCCTCTCACCCATCCACCCCACACCCACGGTTATCATCCCATCCACCCCTGCACGTCTTCTATATCGCATATACACAAAGGCAGCAAGGCGATACGCGAGACAGCAAGAAGCAAGGGCCGCGAAAAGACCGATCAGAATGGCGTCCGAGGACCTATACAACCACGACCCGACGCCCGGAAGCACCAGCGCCGCCCTCACAACGCTGTTTGCCGAGACACAGGGATACCAGCACCTAGACCTCGCGATCGATCCATCCCTCGAGGATGCCACACCGGCAGGAGATGGCGGGGAGGGTGCGGTAGATGGCGCCGTCCCAGATGTTGGCCAGGTCGCGGATGCATCACAGGCAGCCGACGTGGGTGGCGCCAAGCCTTTGGAGCCTGCCAGTGATAGCCCGAAACACTCGCGCCGCGAGTCTGCCACTGGAACTCCTGCCGACGGGCCGGTAGACGAGGGAGAGGAGACAATGGAAGCAGCAGACGTAGACGGAGACGGAGATGGAGACGTGCCAGGCGCGAATCCTGTCCCCGGCACAAAGCGCAAGGCGACGTCGCGTATCAACATGCTTCCCCGCGGCGGCGCCTGCGAGTTCTGCAAGCGCCGTAAACTCAAGTGTACGGCGGAACAGCCGCAGTGCCGCGCGTGTGCACGTTCCGGACGCGAATGTGTGTACTCGCAAAAGCAACAGCGGAGCCGCGTGCGAGTGCTCGAGGACAAGCTACTGGAGCTGGAACGCCGGCTGGATCAGGAGCGCCAAGCGAACGCAAGTGGCGGTGGAAGCACCAGCGGACCGGCGGCTGTACCGAGCGTCAACAGCCCAAACTTGCTCGCACCCACTGGACCATGGATGGGATCGTCTGCGGCGAGCGTCATCGCTGACGTTGCCACCACAGCCACCGCCTCCCCCGCCCAACCCATCCCCACCCACTTCCTCGGCCATGACACTACACAGGGAACGCCTTCGGCAGGCTTCGAGCTCTACCTCGGCATCAGCCCCGACTTTTTCAACCTTGCGGACATGCAGATCCCGGGCAAGGGCCGTGAACCCGACTTGATGACCCTCGCCGACGCGGCTGCCAACGACTCGAACGGCATACCGTCCTGGCCGTGGGAGGGCATGTCGCCCACCGATATCGCTACCGAAGTCTACAAGACAGTCATCGACAACCATAAGGGCATGGGCGAGAAGATTGTTGCGCATTTGTGAGTTGCTTGTTTGGACGTACAACTAACCCCAGGCTCCAGTCATACGCTCGCCCGCGGCACATCCGGACGGTACACATGCTGGTCGACCCGAATTACTTCTTCGACCGTCTCACCGGCGTCCGTGGCCAGGCCCCACACCCGTCACTAGTCGCCGTGATGGTCCCTAGCATTCTCACACTGTCGCCAAGCCCAACGCTCAACAGTCGTGAAACCATCGCTGCCGTGACCGACATCATGATCCCTGCCTCGCGCACGCTTGCTCAGCATGCCCTCTCGAACCTCGACTCACGCGTCATCGACCTGGTGACGGCTGCGGCGCTGCGTCAAATCATGCTGTCCAATGTGGGCCGGTTCG
Organism: Apiotrichum akiyoshidainum; assembly: GCA_002973495.1. NCBI lineage: Eukaryota > Fungi > Basidiomycota > Tremellomycetes > Trichosporonales > Trichosporonaceae > Apiotrichum > Apiotrichum akiyoshidainum. Next base: position 12,694 of record PQXP01000486.1, read on the forward strand.
TGGATGCGTGGAACGAAAACTCGCTGTGCGTCGGTCTTGCGTGGTCGACCGGTATTGGCAAGCTCGGCGGCGTGATGGAGGAGTTTGCGCCGGCGGAACACCGCTCTCTCGACCGTGCCGCGCGACATGAACGCGAGCAGCGCGTGCGTACCATCCGGGCCAAGGGCGTCATCTGCCCTCCCCCGCTGGACGTTGCGGAGGCGGCTCACCGCCTCAACACGTTCTGGGGCGTCTACGTCCAAGATCGCCTCTGCGGGCTCGGATGGAACTGGCCGTCCGTCATTGACTACACGGAAATCAGCACCCCGCTTCCGCGCGAGTCGTACGACACGACCGCAGACCTGCTCGACAACACCACCTTGGAGGAGTTCATGTCGGGCCGCAACACCAATGGCTCGGGCGACGGCATCCTCTGCCTTCAAGTCAAGGCGATCACGATTCTGTACGAGGCCTCACGGCTGCTCGACAAGGCCCCGACTTTTGCGACGCCGGACAAGACAGCACATCTGATGCGTATTAGCCGGCGGTTCATGACCACTATCCCCCCGTTCACCGCCACAAACCGCGAGGAGGCGCTCGGCATGACGGGCATCAACGAGGTGTGGATGATAATGCACACGGCGCTCATGCTGCTGTACGGCAAGGACGAGGTGGACGCAGCGTCCGCTGAGGAGGCGGCTGAGGCGTGCGACAAGGGCATGGACGCCGCGCTCAAGATGTGCGATTGCCTCGACGCTGCTGCCGCCGCCGGCGACACGGACCAGAGCGGCTCCAACCTCGAGACCCTCATACTCTGGTGCATCACCGGTCGCACCATGCACCACTACCGCAAGCGCTTCGCGACGAGCGACCCCGCCAAGGCGCAGCTCCTCGACAGCAAGATCCGCATGCTGATTGACACCTCCCGGAAAGCTGTGAGTATTGGGTGTTCTGGCGCTTGGCTGACCCCAGACCGAGGCACTCCGCCTCGCCGAGGTCTGCTCCCGCTTGCTCCTCAACATTACCCTCGGAGCCGAGGCCATGTTGGGCGAGTACGAGCGCCCGGACAATGTCGACTTTACCTCTGGCCACACCAACTTTTCGCCTATTTGACAGGTCGCCAGCTGAGATCGAGAGGAGAGGAAGAGACAAGGATGTAGTTAATAATGGGCACTCCTCACGCCAGCGCATGCCCCACCAACTGCACAGCAGGCATGCGAGACCACGCTGCACGCACCATCCGAGCAGCACGACTCACCGCCTTGCCACCAGGCTGCAACACTAACCCAGCTCGAGCCTTGCAGGGCACGTGGGCCCCCTCTGCGCTATCGGTGTGACAAAGCCAGTGCGGGCCAGCGGGGACCTACACCGGAACTGACGGACGACAGTTTCGCACTAGGAGCGAGAGACACTCCTCTGACATACCACGGACGCACTCATTCACCCCACGCATACGCCTGACGTTTCCCACGGTCCTCGTGTACTCACCACCTCCGTGGGCGCACGCGCACTCACCCGCGTTTCAGCTTTACATGCCGACCGCCCCGCGTCCGTGTCCATGTCCGCTGCACCCTGTCACCGCAAGCGCCCGGCGGCTCGCCGCGTGCACTCCTAGCCCCTCGCCGCCACCTCCCTTCCGTGGGATCGGCGGAACGTATTTTCCGCTCACTTGCGCAGCTTTGAGGAACACGCCGCGGCACTGTATCGGGGGAGACAATGGTGCTTGGGACCTGGGGCAAGGACGCTCAGCACGGACGCGCGCAGCGCATGAGTACTTGTCCCGTCATGCCCCAGTGCCCCACCCCCGAGCCCACTCCGCCACTCGGGGTGCTCAACCAACGGGCGGGCGGCCTCGACGGGGAGACGCGGGGGGGAAGACCAAGAGCGGGGCACCGCCGTTGTGCTTTGGGTCGGCGTTGCCCACCGGCCTACCGGCCTACCGGCCTACCGGCCCACCCCGCTGCCGCTGCCACTGCCCGCCGAGCCGCGCTTCTTCTGTAACCTGGCTCCCCTCGCTCAGCAGGGCGCACGGGCGCTGCCGGCGTCCCTCGAATCCCCGCTCCACGGCCTGCCTCGGAGTGAGAGGCCACGCCCGTGCCTCTCATGCCTGGATCTGGGCCACCGCCATCGAACGCAGGGCCGAACAGGACGCCGAAGCGCCTGGCAGTCCGGGCCCGTTTCATGGTCTCACGACAAGACAGGACAAGACGAGAGCTGAGGGGGGGGGGGGGGGGGGGGGCCAAGGGGGTGCCCGAGGAGAAGAAGAGGGGGCAGTCTCGGTTTCCAGGTCCCCGAGGAAGGAGGGCGCAAGTGGCAGCGAAAATCAGAATAAATACACTGCGTTCGAAGGCCCCCTGTGATAATTGGACGGTAGGCTGGCCCACACCATAATTGCCCTCCGTGGTAGCACCCCGTCACTCCTCTTGCAAAGAGACTCTCTGTGAGCTGATGCGAGTTGTTCATTCCCTTCCCCGCAAGCCGTCGCCGCGGCACCACCATCACCGCGGCCATCATCACCGGCGAGATGGCCGAGCGGTCTAAGGCGCTGTGTTAAGGTGTAACAATCTCCGCAGTCTTCGGACGTGGGTTCGAATCCCACTCTCGTCAATAGGAGGATTTAGTTCCTTCAGCCGAACCTTTTGCTTCATCGCACTGCAGGATAGGAGTGCAGCCGGACGGTGGAAAACCAGGAGAGGTAAACCCGTTGAAAATCGCGCAGTTGTGAGTGAGTTGGAGGCGCCTGTTCGGTTCGGCAGATACTGAATTCAGAGCAAAGTCACGTAGGAGCCGCATGGCTGACAATAGGTGGTTCTGCAAAGTTGAGAGCGCAGAGATGTGGCGGAGCAGAACCAACGAGGCTCACACTAAGAACACACGTTAGCGTCAAAACAAGAGGAAAACCAACCCTGTGTCCTACTTGAAGGCCTGCGATCATTCGGCTATCATCTGGAGTGAAAGTCTTTTTACATAAGGGGGCTGGGGGGGCAGGGGCATTCCTTGAGCAAGCAAGGTCCAAAGCATCTGAAGGCCGCGACATATCGGAAAGACAGAAACACTAATAGTCTAGTGGTTAGGATGCTTCTCTTCCATCTTCGGAACGTCAAGAAGCGGCCGGTGTTCGAATCACCGTTAGTGTACAGCGTCTCTCTCTATCGAGAGCTTCCTTTTTCGAGGAAGCACTGTTCCATAAAGCGAGCGGTGTCTGCAGATGAAAGATGATTGGAAGAAGGTCGGGGTCGGTGAGGAAAGTGGAGGTGCCACAGGAGCTTGTGATCGCCGTTCGCCGTTTGTGGAAGTCCGTCTTCCGGAAAGCAGCCCACTTTTGTTAAAGTTACAAACAACTCAATGAGCGCAACGCGTGTGCGAAAAGCCCAGGGACAAGTCTAGTGACATCAGCTCTGGGTCACGCCTTCTCGGTGACCGACAGCCGACCTCCCCACTGTGGGCCGCGCGTATCCAGCAACAAAGATGGTATCACCCAAGCAAGTACCTGGGGGAGGAAGAAGCACCACTAGCATGCCAGCTATTGCGTCAGCCCGAGCTGTCCCGGAGGAGGCGTATGTGACAATTCGGCCCGCGTCAGACTGCCTGTCAGTGTTCCGAATCGGTGAGCAGCCCATTTGTCAATTGGTTGTCGGTTGTTGTTGTTGTTGTTGTTGTTGTTGTTGTTGCTCCTCAAGACGTCAAGATTGGGCATATGAACAATTAGCCGAGGTGCCAAGTGTCAAAGATGGCGGCAAGATGAGATAAGATGTCTGTACACCTGTGATCTGGGAATGCACAGGAGGCGGACAAGAGGCAGATTTGAAAGTTGGCAGATGAGTTTCCACTGGGGCATGAGCTTGAGCTCTAGGCACGGGCTTGAGGTCGGTGTCGCCATTGGAGCGTGCATGGGATGAGGTCTGACAGCAGACGGGTTGCCGACTGTCGCGGAGATGAATGTGTGCATGGATGATCACAACATGGACGCTCGCAATGATGACATGTGCTGATGAAGCAACCATGGCTGGGCGGTGGGCGGTGGAGGGCTGCCTGGGGTGCGGTGCCACGGTATAAAAACACCGAAATCGCCGGCCCTTGAAGGTTCGCCCCTTACGCCGTGTGCTCTCGAGGCAAAAATCAAATCTGTTCGCTGGCCCCAGCATTTCCACCATCACCAAAAAGTGAGTGCAAGACAGCAGCCGCGACGAGCTCGCCGGCAGCGACAACGAGCAGAACGACGAGCATGTAGCTGACAGCCGGCAGAAGTAGCAAACATGGCTCCCATTGGCAAGCTCTACGGTTTCGCTGGTATGTGTTATGCTGGGACGCAAAGATGGACGGCGCGCTGGCACCGACTTTTTTTTTTAGAGTGGTGTCAACAGCGACGCCGCTGTCCCCGACACACCCGCCGATGGACCCACAACTTACATCGCAGGCAACTCGCGCTTCCGCCGCGCCCTCGCTGTCGCCACCATCGCTGGCCTTGAGGTCGAGACCGACCCCAACTTCACCATGGCGGACGGCGCCTGGAAGACCAAGGAGTTCCTCGCCAAGTTCCCCTTCGGCTACCTCCCCGCCTTCGAGGGTGCTGACGGCCTCAACCTCCAGGAGTCTGGCGCCATCGCCGACTACTGTAAGTGTTTTGACCCAGGGTGGCTTGCTGGTTGCTACATGACGAGACTTCATCTCAGTTATCCCTGTCTTAATCACAACGTGTCGACAGTTTTCCGCGGGTGGTACCGCATACCTCTGATACGCAACCAGCAAGCCCATCTTTGTGTAGATCTTCCGTCTTGAGCGTCGCCCAGTGTGATGAGCTTGATGGGAAGGATCTGCCCTGTTACGTGGCGTCAAGTCAGTCGCTGACCAATCTAGTCGCTTCGCTCGCCCCCAACTCGGGCCTCGTCCCCACCGACGTTGAGCAGCTCGCCGAGGTCCGCCAGTGGCAGTACTTCGCCGACCAGGAGATCGTCCTCCGTCTCGGCCTCGCCAACAAGATCCTCAACGGCCGTATCCCCTACAACAAGGGTGTCTTCGACGCCCTCGTCGCCGAGGCTGTTGGCCGTCTTGAGGTCCTCGACAAGGTCCTCCTCAAGAAGACCTACCTCGTTGGCGAGCGCATCACCATTGCCGACATCTTCGTCGCCACCGCCCTCACCGTCGCCTTCACCTCGCTTGTTGACGCTTCGGTCCGCGCCAAGATCCCCAACGTTGTCCGTTACGTCAACACCGTCATCAAGGCCCCCAAGCTCGCTGCCGTCTTCGACAACGGCGAGACCGAGTTCATCGAGAAGCAGCCCACTTACCAGGCTCCCGCCAAGGAGAAGAAGGAGAAGGCCCCCAAGGCCCCCAAGCCCGAGCAGCCCAAGAAGGAGAAGGCCCCCAAGGCCAAGGAGCCCGAGGAGGAGGCTGAGGAGCCCCTCGTCCCCGAGGAGCCCAAGGCTAAGAACCCTCTCGACTCGCTTCCCAAGTCGTCGTTCAACCTTGAGGAGTGGAAGCGCCAGTACTCCAACCTCGACACCCGCGGTGCCGGTGGTTCGCTCGAGTGGTTCGAGAAGAACTTCGACGCCGAGGGCTTCTCCATCCACCGTATCGACTTCAAGTACAACGAGGAGCTCACCCTCCCCTTCATGTCCGCCAACCAGATCGGTGGTCTCATGGCCCGTTGGGAGGCTTCGCGCAAGTACCTCTTCGGCTCGGTCGGTGTTCTCGGCACGGCCAACAACTCGGTCATCACCGGTGTTGTTG